>HG814216.1:0-297951 GCA_000576735.1 Penicillium fuscoglaucum FM041 | reverse complement strand
CCTATAACTATATTATTTATTATAAAATCTATTACTATTATATTATATCTTAGATATCTATCCTTAAAAAGACTATTAAAACCCGGCTATAGTATATATTTAGAAGAGAAAGTAGAAGATATATCTTACTACTTAACTATAATAAATAAGAATATATAGTTAGAACTAGTAAAATTTAGCAAATACTAGGATTTACTATACTATAATAAAATTAAATTTAATAAGAAAGGATATCTTATATTACTACTAAGTAACTATCGTCTATTAGATACTCTCGTCTTTCTTATAATAAGATAGAATATTGTTATAGTAAGGAATCGCTATAGTAAATAGCCTATAGATTTCGATAGCGCTAGAGATATTTACCCTAAATAATAACTAATAGACTACCTAGTAGTAATATAGACTTACAGTATTCTATTTATCTCTGTTTTTACTGATTACTATACGACTATAGAGATATATCTATATAAATACCTATAGTTAATTACTATAAAGATAAGTTATACTAAACTTAAGTATAAAAGATAGTATCTTAGCGAACTTATTATCTCGCCTAAAAAGCTTCCGCTACTAACGGATCTGTCCGTCTTTATTATTAACTTTAATATATATAACTAGTCGAATTTTAACCCGGTCTCTATATTTAATTATATTACTAAATATTATATTCTTATTCTCTCTAGTCTTATATTAACGCGGCTAATAAATATCTATAACTTCTACCCTAGTATAGGCCCTAGCCGGAATAATATTATTACCTAGCCTAATAATATTAATAAAGAGACCTAGGCGAACTATATAAGAGCCCTATACTAATAAGATAACTCTATTATACTAATTAATAAAGAAGCTATAAGATATATAATAGTAATAACCTAGAGATACCCTACCGACCCTAATCTTATAGGTAAGCGATACTAGATCGAGCCTATATAGACAATTATAATTAGACTAGACCTCTCTATCTAAATAATAGGAATAGGAATAACCTCTATCTAAGTAGTAATAGTAACGGCTCCTATCTATATATTAAAGATAGAGGCGATAGGGATAGATAACTAATAAATAATCGATCTAACTACTAACCCCGGATATCTAATAATATACTTAGTAGTAAATAACCGTAAATCACCCTTATATAGTCTGTTAGTATATAATAATAGGCTAATATAATAAAGCCCTTTAAGTACGGTACTATTAGATACTATCCGGAAGTATAAGTATAATACTATAATAGCTAACATTTATTATATATTCGGTTCGTTTAGTATAGATCTTATCGATAACTATAACTTTATCGATACGATTACTAACGAACTTATAGTTATTAAAGAGATCGAGGCTAAGCTTAATATACTTACTATAAAGTAAATCCTATAGATAAGCGATAATATTATCGAGCGGTACTAATAGTATAATAATATAGTCTTCTATATATTATAGCATCTCGACTAAAGAGAAGAGTAGCAGAAATATATCCTTATAAGGGCACTAAACGCTATATATAAGGCTAAGACCGATATTAACGAGCTAGTCTTAGACGAAGAGAATAATTATAGTAATAACAGACAATAATAAATTAATCCGGAATAGCGCCTTTACTAAATACTATACTGATATTAACGAGCCGCGCCTTTATTTCCTACCGCCTTTTCTATCTAATATATATTATTTATCTTCCCCGTTTACTTTTACTAGCTAGACGCGACAATATATAGATTTTATTTTAGGATCTATACGTCGTATTCCTTTACTTTTCTACATTTCTTTTCCGGTCCGATATAGATTTCTTCGGGGATCTATATGTTGTTAACTATAGCTATATCATCTTATACCTTTTTTATATATATTTACTACGTAGCCGAGGGCGCCTATACCTTTAGAGAGCGGCAGATATTACCGCCAGGTCAGGTGACTGACCCCGCCCCTAAGCAGGGGTCGCCTTAGCTAGAATAATACATCATCTTTACTTCCCCTTTGCTCTCAGTGCTTACAGATCGGGAATGCTTCCGTGTTCCGCAGGGAAATTTTGATAGGGGGAATACATACCCTATATGCTCACCTGGGTAGGTGCACTATCTTGTACACATATACAAGGTAAGCATTATATATAACCCTAGAGGTATAATCAACTTGGTGAGGTCCTTGATGCATCTTTATTCTCTCATATTTTGAACAGAAGACTAATAATGATAGGGCAAAAACAGCATGAAAACAGCATATCGCCGACCTCGGAAAACTTCATTAGTCGCGGATCATTTGTTATATCCACCATCCGACAACTCCCAGCACCGATAATGGGAGATATAGTGTTGAATCGAAAGCAACCCGAGTGGACTAATAACGGCAGCGAAGATCCGACAGACCTCAACTCCGAGTTTGGACGCCGAACCTTCCCCCACCCAAAAAGGAAAATGGATGCGCGCCCTCCGGGTTCACGATCGCAAAGTTGCTTGAGCATAGCAAGGGATAGATATCGAGTTTGAGGAGAGCAAGATATGCCAATCTAAGCTCTATTTTACAAATCTGTTCAACATACATGGTCACGTCCCATTTCCTTGGTTTGGTTAAGTCTTTTGTATTTTGAGCCCCGGGAGAGGAGAGGTAGATATCTCCCGTGCTAGTCACTATGGTACACGGAAAGGAGCCGATCCTGCATGCTTCCTCGCCAAATAGGTCATCGACCACGCTGTCATCTCTCTAAACCTCCATGTAAAGCCACTGTCGGGCCGGAGACAACCGGGTCGATGGAGCCGCCTCGCCAATCACCCAATTCATCGAATGCATGCCAAAACAGAAAATTGTCATCGACAATATGTTTCTTATTATCAGAAGTAGACGCTTAGTTGCCTCCCATGGAGCCACTCTGCATCATTGCGGCGTTCTGCTCCTGGAAGCGCTCGTTCAAGCGGGCGGAGCTCTTGAGGTTCTTGTCAACACAGCGCATGATGCAGGTCTCCTCGCGGTTGATGAGAGACTTGGTGGTGAAGTCGTTGACACAGTCATCGAAGCAGCGCTGGACCATCTTGGAGTACATCTGAAAGAAAGGATGTTAGATCTTGATCATGGCAGAGGATAAGTGGTTGGTGGTAAACACGGGATCACGGGCAAGGGGATAAGCGCAAAGTTGAATCGTCGATGGGGGAGTTAAGAGGCACATACAGTCATGAACTCCTTCATCTGCTTCCGCTCCATGCGGGAAGCGAACTCGCGCTGTTCCGATGCGTTAAGTCTGTGACTTGAGTATTAGCGGCTTGCACAGAGAATGACCCAGAGGAACAATGGGATAGAAAACACGGCAGGAAAGTAAAGAAAGTTCAAAGAAGGTACTTACCCGTCCATTGTGATAGATGAATGATATCAAGATGTTTTGATGGTAAGATGCTTTCCACAAGTCTCCTGCCAGCTGCCAGCTCCGCTGGTTCTGAGCTTCTCGGGTGCCGGAGAAATATTAGCCCACGCGACTCAAATGTTGTGCCTTAGCTACCAGGCCACCATATAATCAACATCGCGTGTTTGTTAGTTATATAGCCCATATGACTTTTAATTTAATAACTTTTAGTTCATATACTATCTTGGACAATGAGAAATTAAATTTTGTAGTAATAGGAGTATCAGATAGATGGCTTTACCTAGGTACCTACCTAGGTACTCCAGGACTATCCCGCAGGAGGGTTTATCCGATCGGATAAATGTATTTACGATCGGAAAAATATACCAAAGTTGGAAGAACTTGTCCACGTGATATCTCAACGTCACCAATATTTCTTCAACCTCACTTCATGACGCTATGAACAGCTAATCCCACCTCACTGACTTTTTACATGTAGTTAAACGGTTTTGTGTCCGTGGATGGGAAGTTACGGCCCAGGCCTAAAAAATCATCTTTCTGTAATTAAGTTATTTACACTTTTGACCAATATAAATGACGTATAAGATGCCAAACCCTACTTGTCGAATACGTCCCAGAATGGGCTCTACAAAGGATCAAAATAATGCCAAAGACTCGAAAGTTAGTAGGAGATCCTTACGTCTTTCGAGAGACGATCTACCCTATACCCGAGACATATTTTCCCGCAATGGACCAAGTGGCAATGTATATGCTCCAACTGAACAGATAACCTTGGAATCTATATACTTCGTCAACTTCATTGGTCATCGGATTAACCCAAAAGTCAAGTGATTTGAAGAACCAAAAAAAATTAAAATCGGTACCTGGTCCGGAAAATATGAAACCCGATATAAGCGACTGATCTCCAAAAAAAAAGCCCCTAAAAAGCCCCTAAAAGGGTCCAGACACGTTCCAGACAATCCAGGACCCGTTGGTTCCAGACTATCGTAGTGCTCCCAGGCGGGGGCAGTTCTTCACATTTTGCTCAAATTCTAGAAATTCCAAAAATGTGGCTAGTACGGAGGTAGTAGTCGGAGATCTACATTGTACTCCGTATAGATAGGTCCATGTAGCAAATGAGATATCCTAATCCAAAATTCCCCCCCCTGTAGCATTTGTGTACCTGTACTCCGTACATTGATCCAATTTTAATCTATATGACAGCCGACCCTGACCCATCTTTAACTTATCCCAGGAACCTTGGGTCTCTAAATTGTGCTATTCATAGTCTCATGTTCTCAGAAAGAAACTTCCCCTTAACAATACCCAAGGCATTAAACCCAGATCATAATCTCTATCATATGTGTTCGGCTCTTGGCTCGTGCCCCCCCCCCCCTCCTCCGACTCATTGACCCTTTCGAAACCCTGACCTTTTAGCCCTTTCGCATCCCTTCATCCATCAGACTCACGCAACTCACATCCTTTCCTTCATTTCCCTCCTTTTCTTCCCATCCTCTTTGTTCTCAGTTTCTTGTTCTCGAATCCCATCTCTGCTCTTGCTTCGCCTCGGCAACGTGCCTGTGCTATTTTGGGCCCAGCCCCAGGATTTCCCACACGAGGGCGGTGACGCAGGGCCCCTTCAACTTTCCCGAATCCCTCGATCGACACACCCACTTCTCTGCGCTTCTCCGCTTCTCAGTACCTTCCATTCCATCTCGAGTCGCCCTCCGGACTCGCCATGGTGACGGTCGGCAAGTCGCACCCGGGCGCTGACCCCGTCCACCCTCTCCCCACCTCACCCGATCCGGTCGGCTCCAACTCCCCGCCATCGAAGCGAGATTTAGCTTCATGGTGGAAGCAGTTCAAACGAAGCACCAGAAAAGACGAATTGAAAGGTAAGCCATATTTGGTGAATGCGATATAAGAACACAGGCGACCGCGTAAATGTTTCCTAGAGCGCTCCGGCTCGCGGCGGTTCGCAACATCCCCCTGAGCCTCGGGGTATACTCCCCTTGTCGCACAGGAGATGATTGCTGCAGTTCACCATGTCGGAGCCGGGGACTTTGCTCGCTCTTCGATTGATTTGCTTGGGTTCCTCGTTGTTTCTCGAACTGGTATGCTAACCCGCTTGTCGCAGAAGAGCCACCCCGCGGCATCTTCGGGATTCCGCTCAATGTCAGCATCAAGTATGCCAATGTGGCAATCTCATTAACCAACGACCATGGCGAGAGCTTCATTTATGGATACGTACCTATTGTTGTTGCAAAGTGTGGAGTTTTTCTAAAAGAAAAAGGTTAGCATCCACCTTACTATACTCGATGAGTTGTCGCTGACCTTTTTTTTTAAAAAATAGCAACCGATGTGGAGGGCATATTTCGTCTTAACGGATCAGCCAAACGTATTAAAGACCTGCAGGAGGTCTTTGATTCCCCGGAGCGATATGGCAAAGGACTCGACTGGTCCGGATACACCGTCCACGATGCAGCAAACGTACTTCGCCGATACCTGAACCAGCTTCCCGAACCCATCGTGCCATTGGAGTTCTATGAGCGCTTCCGTGAACCTCTGCGTATCTACCAGCGACAAGTCCTAGAAGGCAAGGACACGAACGATGCCGATAAGTTCGACCACGCAAAGGCTGTCGAGACATACCAGAACCTCATCATCGAGCTCCCCCCATTGAACAAGCAGCTGCTCCTCTATATCCTCGATCTTCTCGCAGTTTTCGCCTCAAAGTCCGATCAGAATCGCATGCCATCTGCCAATCTGTCTGCGATCTTTCAACCAGGCATGCTGTCTCACCCCCAGCATGATATGTCACCGGAGGAATACAAGTTGAGTCAGGATGTGTTGATCTTCTTGATCGAGAATCAGGATCACTTCCTGTTCGGAATGAGTGGCACGGCTGCCGATGAGCAGACCATGAAAGAGGTCGAAGCAGGGATTCCACGACCCGCAGCTCACCCGACCGTTCGACGATCGGTATCCAACGCCAGTGCGAATACAGAAAGTAATCGCAAGTTGGACAGTATCCGACGAAATGTCTCCGTTTCATCGCGCAACTCCCGCCATTCTAACAACGCTCAAAGCCCCGTAACCCCCACCTCAACCACCGGCGGCGGTGGTGGTGTCCACCGAAGTAACACTCTGCCCTCAAAGATGGGTCCCGTCTTGACTTCTGCCCGTTATGCACGAGCCAACGACACTGGATCGAACAATCCTTCCGGCTTATCTGTTTCTCATCAGAGTTCTCGATCGACCAGTCGAACACCGTCAGTGCGCGAAGAGCCTGCGCAGCCTCCGCCGATCCCTGAGTCGGTCTCTCATCCGGCCCCTCAACCAGTCCCTGAGCAAACTTCTGAGCAACGTCCTGAGCAGCGGACCCCTAGTAAACCGACAGCCTCTTTGACTCCAGGCAACGTCTATGTGCACACGTCAACCCATGGCCCATTGCCTCCGGCCACTGCTGAACGTCTTAGCCTCAGCGAAATTGCCAGGCCGCATGAGAATATCAACGCCGCGGTCGCCTCACCCCCGGTCGCCTCACCCCCTGTCGCTCCAGCCCCACATGTTGTCACCCCGAGCCGTGAGCGCAAACTTTCAAATTTCTTCACCAAGTCACCGCCCACTGATAGTGAACTGAGAGAACCTCGGCAGCCGAATCGCCTGAAGAAGAAGCGCATTCCCGGTAGTGCAAGCATGAGCGCACAAAGCTCGACTAATTCACTCCATGCCTCGAGTGTAGATCCTAGTGCGGATCTTGAACCTAAGCACGAAAACCTATCTGTGGAAGTTGCTGTTGGTGACACCACCCCAAGACCACCAACCGCTGCCACACTCGGCAACCGAGAGAACCCTTTCGACTCGAGCCCAGCTCTCGTGGAGGGTACTTCGCAAACTCACACTGACCACTCTTTGCGACCTCACAAGTCGCGCACGCCCTCCATGAACTCGCGTTCATCATTCACTGATCAGTCTGATATGGATCAGCCTGAAGATGTCGCTCGCCACGAAAATCGTCGTAGTTGGCGGTTCCATCGGTCATCCAAGCGCACCGGCGAACAAGTCGGACTAGGTTTCGCGTCACCACCCCTAGTAGCGACGAATCCCCGAGCTGAGCAAAGCACCAGTTCATTCGGCAGCGGTCACTATCAAAGCACGGACCTCTCTAATCACCCACTGAGCTTGGATGCTGGCATTCAAGGCACCACTTCCTCCATAGGATCAGAGCCCGAGAAGAAAAGTTTGTTCGGAAAGTTCAAGGCCAAGGTCGCGCAGGTTCGGGATGGTGTTAAGGATGATCGTGAGCGCACAAAGAGCCCCACCCGCTCAGAGCATGACCCTTCCCTCACCAACCAGCCTCTTGCTCCCATTGTTACGGAGCCGACGAATGGCAACCCTATCTCAGTCGAAGTCCCACGTGAACAGCCCAAAGAAGAGCATATGCGTTCGCCCGTGTCTCCCTTGCCTGGTGCTGGTCTTCCCCCATCTATTCCCGAAGAGCCGCATAGCCCTGAGGTGACTGCAGCCGTGCCTGTCGTTGAACAGAAGGAGTCTGCTCAGATGCCCGCTACCGAGTCCGTGTTGGCACCAGAGCCAACGGTGTCCCCTGAAATCCCGAAAGAGACCGCAGGACCGTCCACCTCGGCTGCTTGATCTCCTTCAAACTGTTCTCACGAAGTGTTTCCATTCTCCTGCTTCTATTATTATCACGATTGCTCTTCCGTCGATTGCACCTTTATCTTCTATCCAGTTGTGCAGGATTTGTTTGGCCATTTGAGAGGGCATGGCTTATTCACGGAGCATTGGCGTCACCTGAGGCGTTGGCTGATGTTGTTTCTCTCATCTTTATTTTCGTTCGTGATGAATGGGCTTTGCCCTCTTGTTGCTCTCCCCTCCATTTGCTGTCCATTGGATGGCGTGTTGTCCTCCCGAGTTCCCTTTGAATGACCCCCCATGTATTCTTTATCCCGTTGCCCCACCCCCATCTCCTCGCAATGGTCCGAAGCTCTCTTCATATTATTAGCCCGTTTGCGGATTCTGTTGATCACGTTGCCATGTGAAACGAATGTACGTCTGTCTCTGCGATTGCAGCCGGTCTGTCTTGATCTTTTTTTCGAGTGTTTTTTTCCGATCTCGTCCTATTATTAGGTTCAGCTTGCGATATCGGTCTGGTGTTATTGTTATAAACCCGATGACAAGAATAGGGATGCTTTTTCAAGATTTCTTTCGCTTTTCCTTCTGTATAGGTGTAGGGTGTGTGTCCATTGCCGAAATGCCACGGGGGGGGACTCCTGGAGAATGCGTCAATTCACATAGTGCCGAGGGTATCTAACACTTGGAAACTCACCGAGAAAGAAGCAATCCCTTACCTTGTCCACCTTTTGAGGGTGAAGGTGATGTTGTCGCATGAAAGACAGGGAGATGTTGTGGAGGTCCGAGTTCACGGACGAGTCAGCGAAGCACCTGGACTATGCCTGCGACTAAGCAGGAATATCACAACCATGAAATGGCTAGTGTTACTCCCTTGCGCTGGTAAGGGTAATTACTTTTAACTACATAACACTGAACCCTGTCATATAGGTATACCTGCTCGCTGTGATGCTCTAAAGCTAATCGAATCCATTGAGGGCACGCCAAGTCGCCTACATGTACAAATACATTCATGATACATTCAAGTAAACAAAGAGATAAGTTTCGAATATGTTTTTGGGGCTGTTGTGGCAATGCATGACCTTCTAATGGAAGGCCAGAGGGAAATATATAGTGCGTACCTACATACATATATTTGACCAGACCTTGCTAGGGACCTCATTATTATCCTAATTATAAGTCATCTCTCATTCATTTAAGATTTAGATAGTCCACAGTAGTGTTAATGTTTACTGAATATGAATTATAAATTGAAGGTCTGTGACTTCTCTTTCTCCGTCATGTAAGGAAGCGTCTGCCCTGACACATATAACCCTCCTATACTAGTTAGTGCTTAAGCACATGATGATATCACTTCGTCAACTCCATCACCAAGTGTATCGGAAGTTCGGCTGCTCCCTATCTGTCAAATCCATTAAATCAGTCTCTAAGATATGATGTTGGTTACCCTCGTCTGCGACAACCGTTGCTTCGCTCCGTTTATCACGACGTCGATTCTCGTTTAGGTAATACATCCTGCAAAAATTAGAACCTGACAGCCTCTATACTTGGACTGGGCACTTACATCAAAGCGGCTTCAATGACAATCATCATCGACGCGGTGACGAAATATGCACGGAATCCTGTGGGATATGTTGGTGCTTCGGAAGAGATGAAGAACTGCGGCGTAATGATTTGGCCAACGCAATAACCAACAAAGATCATGACCTAAATAGCATCTTCAGTCAACATTGCTTCTTGTAGGACAGGAATGTGTAGGCGCGCTCACACTTGCTGTCATCTTCTTAGTGAATCCAGCGACGTTGGACGATATCATTGACATGCACATGATGTATGAGACAGTACATGTGAGGAGCGAATAAACAGCGCCCAGACGCGACATCTTTCTTTCGGTGGGAAGGGCTGCAACGATTAATATTATTAAGAGGAAGATGAGGATTGTGGTTACTCACTGTAGAGTAGGACACTCCCGACCAGTACGCAAATATTGCTCAAAATCATTGCGATGCATCGTCCTTTGCCAATATAGGAACAGATTCCGCCACTGATTTGTTAGATATAGAACCCTGTGAAGTTAAAGCGGGAAGAAACATACGCGAGTAGTACTGAGACAAGCTGAATCGCATGCTCGGGCATGGCAACCACTGTCGATTCAACGCTTGAGTAGCCAAGGCCTGTGAGAATGATTTTGTTGAACTAAAAAAGAGTCAGTTACCGAAGTCATGCACAAAGCGTAGTATTCTTCACTCACAGCAGTCAACCCGCCACCGGGAATACATTGAAGGAACACAATGGCAAAGAGCATCAACACCTGGGGGTCGCGGAAGCATTCGATGACCTGGTATTTCTTATACTGCCGATTCTTCATTCCAGTATGATTTTGCAGGACCTGGAGGATACATCAGCCACATCCTTATTTTGTGTGAAAATGGAGCTTACCCTGACAACCGCGATCTGCCTTTCGCGCGGGGTCAAAAACCATGCAGTCATTGGGGAGGAAGGCATGGCGAAAAAGAGGAAGATTCCCCAGGCCATTGTAATGGGACCGAAAATCAGGTAAAGATATTGCCATCTACCCAATGCGCCATGGAAATGGCCGATTCCGTTCGACACGCCGTCACCGATAAATGCTGCAATCGGACCACCAGCCCACCATAAACACGCCCTCAATGCATGTTCCTGTGTGGTGTAGTACTGGCTGACTAGGAGGGTAAACACGGGGTTGTTGGATGCTTCAAAAACGCCTAGGAAGAACCGGGCGACGGCCAGCGTAGCAAAATTGGTGACTCCCGCTGTGGCTACGACACACACGCCCCAGAGGAATACCATGCTTCCTATCCAGCGGCCGATGGGTAGTCGCTGCATGAAGATAGAGTTGGGGTACTGCCAGATCAAGAATCTGTATTACATTAGACCCGGGAATAGATGGGAATGGGATTGAGCAACATACCCGAAGTAGAATATCGAGTTGGACCAGCTGTACTGTTGACCTTCAAGGCGCTGGGGCCGTTAGTTTGAGGACAACCATAAGCCTTTGAACCGATATGTCCTTACCAGGTCAGTTCGGAGCCCATACACTGCGGCTGTCGACAGGATCCCTTTGTCGACAAAAGAGAGTAAATAACTGATGAGCATCTACACACTTAGTATTAAGTATGTGCATTGACAACATGCGTTCGGAGATTGATGCTTACCATAGGGACGAGCGATAGATCAAGCTTCCAGCGGACGATACTCTCTTCTCTTTCGCTGTACTCCAGCACCAGGTCGCCATTGAACATCTCTGCGGCATCGTCGCATCCCTTGTCACGCATAGTCTTCTCCCCTTGGGGGACGGCAGCCGCCTGTATCTCGTGTTCTCCCATTTTTGCAATCTGTTTAGATATTTGGGGACACTCCAAAGAGTCTTTCTGTTTGTAGGCAAAGGGGCATATGGTTCTGGCGACCGAAGGAGAATAAGTACTCCACGGTTTCCATTGCAGCCACTTGGACCTAGCGATATTCCCCGCAGTATTTTTTTAAATTCCCTTATCAATGCCGCCCCTTCACCTGACCTGGGGTAATGATAGTCATGATACTAGAGATATAACAGGGGTTCATAGCCGGGAGCTAAGCATCGGCTACGCCGAAATATCGGCTACTACCGATGTCTCGGCAGCAACCGATATCTCCGAGATAGCCTTACCCTAACCATTTGCGACGTCGGGAGACTGCCGAAGTAAATCGTTCATAAAGAACGCCAATCTTCTGGATAAGCTTCTTCGATAGCCAATTGACTCTCTGGTAGACCTGCACGAAGAATACTCCAATTACAGTGAGAAGATGTCCGTGCATCCGTTTTATCAGCATGTGGTAGTCAACGGGTTGCCCTATGACCGCGGATTCTCCTATGGTGAGCAAACTAAGGAGAAGATCCAGCTCAATGTCGCGTACTATAAGCAGCCAGGCAAACTAGGACCATGGTAGGTCACTTCGATTCCAAAAATGTGCTGAAGCATGCTGATTTCCAGGTCTTCGGTTTCGAGAGTCATTCAAAACTGCTATATTCCTGGGCTGCAGCGTTACTGGCCATCTGGATGGGAAGAGATGCGCGGTGTTGCTGCTGGCGCTGGTGTTACGGTCGAAGACATCGTCATGTTGAATGCGCGATATGACCTCTCGCATGTAAAGTTCGAGGCTGTTGCCGAAACTCCCGCCGCAGAAGAGCCCAAGACGGTGGAAGCCGTTCATGAAATTCCTCAGGAGACGTCTTCCGTCGAAGTCGCTGTCGAAGAGCCCAAGGTAGCCGAAGTTGCTGAGCCCACCGAGAAGAATCCTACTACCGAAGAGAAGACTGTTGGTGAAGAACAGCAGGTCGAAGTTGCAGAAGAATGCACCTCCGCAATCATTCTCGCCCCTGCGACAAGGAACCGGGAAGTCTTCACTGCGCAGAACTGGGATATGTCTCACCGACTTGTCACCGAAGACGCCATTATCTACCTTGAGATTCATCCTGACCCCTCCGAAAACATCCCATCAATGTTCCTTGTCACCGAGGCGGGTCAGCTGGGCCGCTCAGGGTGCAATAGCGCCGGGCTAGGTCTCACAGCAAACTCCCTGCAGAGCAACATGGACCTAGCTCCCGACTTATCAATCCCTATGCCCCCCTCTGGAGCATTGAGACGGCTTTTCCTTGAGCAGTCTAAATACTCAGTCGGATTAAAGTGCATTGCCCGAACCCCACGTCACGTCGCGTTTAATATGATGGTCTCATCTGCCGACGATATTGGCATGTGTCTGGAAGTGACACCGCAGACGATCTTCAGGTCCGTCATTTCATCGGGTTCGGAAAAGCCTTATCTCGTGCACAGTAACCACTTCCAGACTGGTCCCTTCTTGTCACAGACGCAAATTGCCGATACATACATGGGCGGGAGCTCATGGTATCGGGGTGATCGACTTGAAGCAGGTCTGCGCAAACAGGCACGAAAAGAAAATTTGATCGAACAGGATATTGTGGCAGCATTCCAGGACCATGCAGGCTATCCGCATAGCCTATGTGAGCATGTTGTTGAAGCAAAAGGTTCCAAAGAGGAGAACTCCGGGCCATATTCTGGGCCCACGTCGACTGTCTGTTGTGTCGTTTATAATCTGTCTAAATGCACGGTGCGAGTGTGTAAAGGTTGCCCGTGCGAGGGAACATTTCAAGATTTCGAGTTGCGATGAAAGAATATAATTTAGCTCATCATTTCCTCAAGCCTAAACTGATCTCGAATGTAATCATCTTCGACTAAATCATCAAAAATCGACCAGAAGCCCTCACCCCCGAACGCATTCATATCGACTGGGAACAATCCGTTCCAATCCGGAGGTTGGCTGCGTTTCAAAATATCCATCATCTCCCGCGCGAGGGTTTCAAAAATATCCCTAAACCGCTTTGTCGACGGCCATTGCTCTGAAATGGCAAACAGAACACTCGAACAGGCTCGGATGTCTTCCAACGCGACGAGATCAGGCCTGTCCTTCCTAGTCCAGCTGGAGTATAGGAGGGTTAGACCGGCCGTGAAGATGGAATGTAGCGCCAGGAGATTCCAACCCAACGGGCTTCGCTGATGGAGCACTTTGTAATGTTGGCAGATGTCCCCAGATGCTCGAGCACTCAGTGCGATATACTCTGCTGTCTTTGAAATTTCTCCTTCCGCTTCTTTCTTTGGTGTAGTGATACGTCGCTGAAGGAGCATACGCAGTGCCTTGCTGTATTGAATGTCGAAGAATTCCCTTGTATCGTACAGCGAGTAACCAGGGAGAACGAATGAGGCATCTATCGGGACCGGGACAGCGAGTCGCCAAGCATCGAGTTCATACCGGAAACAGTCGATCTTTTCGTCGGAAGCTTCATGTACATCGGCTCCAAATATTTCACGGTGCATGCGGCTTTCTAGCCGTCGTAAATGACACATATGGGTGAATGATTGGTATTTTGGCGAGTCATGTACCTGTTCATTGATAAGTATTCAGCGGCATCATTCGAAATCAAATGGGAATTACCGGAACATCAATCTCATGTTCTGCTAGGGCGAACGGTCTGCCAAGGGTTAATGAGACCGCTCGATCCAAAATGTACGCACTCCAAAAGACACGATTACGCAGGTTCAGGTCGTCTTTATTCAATTGTCGCGCCCGAGAATCACGAAGATTGCGGTGAAGACCCATCTCGACCGCATGTCTGATGGCAAGCCCAATAATGTGCCAACTTCCAAGATTTGACACATTAGTGGGGGTTCGTAGAAGATAGAGGGCAATTAATAGGAGGGCTTGGACCCGTTGCAGGCTCTGGCTCGCTAGAGCAGAGTCGATATGGCGAAGGGCGCGTGTAAAGTATGTCTAGATGAGTTTCAGAATTGAAGACCCTTGCTTAGAATCCTGGGATGTGACATACCTCTGGCCTTGTACATGGACGCATCTCAGGGTGTAGCTGAATGGTCCTCGCAGCAATAGCGTAAACCATATACAGTAAGAAGAGATTGGGGGAACTGTGATCTTCGTCTCGGTTTGTCTGACGGAATAAATCCTGAAGAGAAACCTCGTCAAGAAATGGATATCGAGGATGCACTCGTTTAAAAAACGTATCAACCAACACATCCTCTTGGTCCGTGGCCACGGACTGATCTCGCATTGGTGTCTGATCAGACACAGTAGTATCCTCGCCTCTGACTCTTTCGGTTAACATAGACTCAGACAAGATTCCCTCCACGAGCCTAGAAAGCGAGAAGCCCGATGTTGCACCGATAAATGACGGCTCGGCAGCGGCATTCATACTCAAAAGCACAACATCCGTCGATAGCTCGCCATGGTAGTCGACCGGCGAGATGGAATGTGCGGCAACTTCATGAGTGCAGCTTTCATTCCTCTGGGATTGGAGGCGGTTCTGCAGCTCGGCGACTTGTCTTTCTAGCCTGCTAGCATGTTGTACCAGTTGCGAGTGCTCTGTGGTTTGGAGGGCTTCAAGTCCAGGCAATGTTGGCCATGTACAATCTGCGTTTCTTAGAATCTCCACACTGATTCTCGTTTTATAGATTTTCAATGCATACTGGATCCTGACCGCTCACAGGCTGAACATACCGGGAGCTCGCCATCACACTATCTTGTTGTCAGTAATTGTCGCTTGCTTAAAAGCAGAGTCATATAATTGCCTTTGTCTTCCGGCGCTTGCAGCGCTCGCAGGCAATTGATGCCCGGGTTCTCCGATGTGGTGGCATCAACAAGATGAGAGGTGATCTAGCGGGGAGGTTGAAGGGGAGAACGCTCCTATATCTACCCCGAGTGGGTAGGCTAACCTATATAGGCAGCTAAATATAGAGTGATAATAACCTTGACCGGGTAACCGAGGATAAAAAGATAGCGACACAACTAGAAACTCTATTTTTACAAAAGAGCCTGAAGAAAAATATCATCTTGTCACTGATCATTTTGGAGAAATAAGAAATGACTTGCCAAAAGGCCCCCCTAAAAAAGACAGTACTCCGGATGAATTTATCTACTGCGTTAAGAGCTACAATTTTATGAACCATGTACTCTGTATTCATGTAGATAAACATTGACAATGTGAGTAACAACCTTGGAAGTGACGCGAAGTGATTTCGATACCTAAGGGATAAGGCAGCAAACTTCTTCTGCCTGGGAGATCGGGAGACACGGCACCAAGGCCACAGCCAATCACTGTCGAGCTGTCATCCCCATTGAAGACCCTCTCATTTCCACCCCGAATCAGCCGAGAGCTGCTCAGGGTTTGTTTTCCACAGAAAGTTGCCAGTTGTACACTGCAATGGCCCCAGATACCTCTTCCGCACCAGGGGTTTCCTCCTTGACACCCCAGGTCCCCGACGAGAAACCATCCGCCCCTCCCGTCAACATCCTCCCCTCGCTGATAGCGCGGATCTACTCAATTGCGCACCCAGCACTCCTATTAGCATTGGGCGCTACTCGTTTTGAAGCAGTGGTTGCTGATCCCACCAAGGAGCTGCTTTCCACCTTACCATGGCTCACTCTTGTACAAATTTTCTACGTGATTGTCTGTCTTCCGCCCGCCGGGTCGACACCGTCAACAGAGACGAGCGCGTCCGCCCCGGCTGATGGCAAGTCAAGTCCTCGGTCATCTGGGCCCGGTGGTGCTGTGCGTCATGGAAAACACGGAAAGCGGAAGCAGCACGCCAACAGCTGGGCGTGCATTTGGTCCCGGTTACTGGTACGCGATCTTTCTTTAAATTGGGTGCAAACTGCGAGTCAATTGATTGATACTGACACGATTTTCTAGCCGGCCCTCCTTTCGTTTTCTCTGACCTTCGCCCTGGCAACCCCCGTTCTGACAGTCCTTCTCGTTCTATTCGGCGCCCCGCTCACAACACACAATTCCGAGACCGTCTTGTGTGCAGCCCACATGGCCGTTCTATCTGCGACGGCTCTGATCTATGCCCATGGGTTGGATCGCGCTGTCTGGAACGAGGTTTGGGGTATTGCCCGCCCTGCCGATGCGGTCTGGGGCAGTGCGCTCGGCACAGGCTTGGGGGCGTGGTTCGGCGCTATTCCTATTCCTCTTGACTGGTGAGTTATATGTTCATACTGTACTTCAAATGCCAAATAGCCAACTAACTCAATATATGAAGGGACCGACCTTGGCAGGCATTCCCAATCACAATTCTCGTTGGAGCCTACATCGGATATGCGGTTGGCTCTTTGCTTGCTCGCACTCCATTTGTGTACGGCAAGCGTGTCAAATTCACTTCGGAGGAGGTGAGCGAGACCGAAAAGAAGACTAATTAGGGACTTTTTTTTGGTTGAGTCCCTCTATATTCGCGCAATACGGCATATCTCCGAAGACACATGTCTGGCTTGTATTAGTACAAAAAGCTCTTACAAGTCTGCCGCCGCCAGTTATAATTGGTTTTAGATATCCAAAGAATTAATTTGATAATGTAAACTTCTTTAATGAGAGCGTCTTTCTATTCACAGCTTGCTATGATCCTTGAAGCTGCCATGCCGCCCTGAGCCTTTGCTAAACTTCGCTGCACCCGCGATGGCTTCCTGCGAAATCACCTTGCTTCCAGCATTGAACTCCTGGGACATCGCATTCTGGAACGAGGATGCCTCATACGCACTGTAGTAACATGACTGGCGATCTGTGTTGAGACATAACTCAGGGAATGTGGTGAGCTGTCTTGCTATCCCAATAGCTTCCTTTAATGATTCTCCTTTAGGAACCACCCGACTGGCTAGTCCCATGGTCAGCGCTTCGTGGGCGCTCACAGGCCGACCGGTCAATATCATATCCAAGGCACGACCAATCCCGACAATGGCTTGCAGCCGGACAGTTCCCCCGTCAATCAGAGGCACACCCCAGCGTCGACAAAAGACACCGAAGACTGCGTCTTCTTCAACCACGCGCATATCCGCAAGTAGACTCAGCTCTAGTCCCCCTGCGACGGCATATCCGGAGATAGCACATATGACTGGCTTTTTTATAATGAGTCTGGAGGGACCCATTGGCCCCAAGTTGCGTCCATTGATAGGTTGGAGGTTGTCGCCGGGTGTGTCGTTGTTTGCCTGTGCAACGCTATGGAGGTCGGCTCCTGCGCAAAAGCTACTGCCAGCACCTGTCAGGACACAGACTTTTTGTTTCGGGTCATCCTCAAAGACAAGAATGGCTTCATAGAGCGCCTTCGCAGTCAAGGGGTCGACGGCATTCTTCCTATCAGGGCGATTGATTGCAACCACCGAGATGCCAGGATACGAGGAAGTATCTGTAGTCACTCTGTTATGTTCCGCCATATCCAAAAATCAAGGAAATTATTATCAAAGAAAGCGAAATGTTGCTGTTTGAGCGTTTTATAGACTTCCCATACCTCGGCTAAACCCCACTCTCTCGACCTCCTCCAACCATCTCCGTCACTCGGATCTACGCTGTCGGACATAGCACCATGTCTTCAGCATGTATAATCTGTCATAAAAGAAAGGTGTCGCATTGATAATCCATTGGCGCGTTCTGGAGTAATCGCTAATGGTTATAGGTGAGGTGCGATTATGCGACGCAAGACCCCTGCACCAACTGCAAAAAGTCAGATGTGGAGTGCAGGTAAGTACACCCGCCGAGAAGTCGAATAATTGAAAATTAACTCCATTCAGACCATATACAAGAAAGCGCAAGAGGTTCACCAACAGCCTATCGCCAGGGCGGAATGTGTCAATCTCTGCTCCCTTGAGTCAGACGCCGCGGAGCTCCCAGGTTCCTCCCGAGTCACCAGAGCCGCAAGTAGCTTCACAGCGGAATTCTTTGAGCGAGTCTCATGGAGTGGTTCCAATTGAAACCAATGCAGTCGTGGTCGCCAATAATGGCGAACCGTTCATTAAAGAAGAGAGCTATCGCGGTCGCAGTGAATATCTCGGCGGTAGCGTTCCGTTCGATGAAAATATGGTGAAACCCGGTCGCGAAACTACATATACCAACCCAAAAGCATCAGCAACCGACTTGCAAATGCTCCGCGATCAAGGTGCTTTTGAGTTACCTCCGGTATCAGTTCAAAAAGAGTTAATGGCCAGTTTTAACATGCACTGTGCACCTTGGACACCGGTTGTGGACCCAAAATGGCTAGATGAGAGTGCGCCGCGATCAATGCTGCTCCTCCAGGCTATATTTCTCGCTGGAAGCAGAGTCTCTAAAGCTCATTTGGACTATGGGTCTAGCGAAGTGTTCTATCGACGAGCGAAACTACTTTTCTTTTTTGGTGGTTGTGACAACCCTTTAATTTCTATTGTGGCCGCCTGCCTGCTACATTGGTATAATCCGGTCGGGCCCGAGGATGTCTCTACGGATACCAGTGGATTTTGGATTCGGACAGCTGGAGCAATGGCCTTTCAGATTGGGCTACACAAGGAGCCCTCGCCGAATTCTCGAGATCGGGGTTTCCGGAGAAGGCTATGGTGGTCTCTCGTGGTATGGATCTCCTTGAATGTGGAATACATGAAATGTCGTGCGCTAACATACTTAGGTGCGAGACAATATAATTTCTGTTGGCGTCGGCCGACCACGAACTATCAATCTACGCGACAGTGATGTGCTTCCACCATCACTTAATGATTTCCCCGTGAACAACTTTAAGTCTCAATTATTCCTAGCCTACTGCACGATATCCCGGCTTCTGGGAGACACGGTTGAGTCCCATCTACGAAAGGAAATCTCTCGTCAAAGGCAGGTGGATCTTGAGAACGCCGTCTACCGATGGGCAAAACAAGTCATTCCAAGATTACGATCGTCTGTCGCAGATCAAGACGATGCGGTTATTTGTAACCTTGAAGTGCAACAGCTGCTGGTCATGTATTTCGTGGTGCTCACTATCCTCCATCGCTCGCCTACGCCAGGTAGCGTACCGCCCGCAGCATCGCTAGTCGCATCTTCGTTCATTGCCGGTATTTATGAAGAATTCTTGCTTCGCGATGAGCTTCGATACTTGGGTCCTGTCTTTGCATTCTATCCACTATGCGCCGGACTATCACTCCTTTCCAGCTGCCGTTATGCCAACCTGCAGAGTACCGCCGAACATGAATTAACAGTCATGAAACTCTGCCTCCAAAAACTATCCGAGCGGTGGCTCTCGGCGGTCGGACCGCTGCGTGCGCTGAACAAATTGACCGAGAAAATCCGAGAGCTGGGCCCCTTCGAGGGTTCATCGCCTACACTCGACCCGGACGCTGCCTCGTTTTTTGAGGGGTTCGACACAAAACTTTGCAAACAATGGCAAGCCATTGGACGTTGTTCGGATCCCACTAGTGGGAACACGGGGATTGCGCCTACTTGCACTATGGCCGACATTCAAGACCCTGATACCCTTCGGTCCCTTGATGCCCCACCGGGACAACAGGCGGATACTTACGACTTTGCCTCTCTTGATGTTAGTTTGGACCCATTCAGCAATAATTGGGAAGGTGCTGGATTTGACTGGAGTGGCTCCTGGTTACTTAATATATGAATACAACAAAGCTTGATAATCGGCGTTACGGAAAAAGTGGTCTTGGTTGATGTCTTGTTTTCTTTCTATGCACAAAAGTCTCGCATTTTGCTTTCAAAATACCACCCACAGTTTGTTGTATCGGCTAAACTACATGTCGTCTATAGCTTACCTCTATTGTTCTTTTGCACCTCAAGATCATAATACTGCCTGAAGTGATCCAGAGACCCAGGATTCGCAACGGTGCTGCTAATAATCTTGGGAAGCTGTCCAGACGAAATGACCTGTTTGACCAATGTCTCGACCTTTTTCCCGTTCACTGTCATAGGAACCTCTTTGACCCCTATCACGAAACGAGGAACGTGTTTACTGCTCAAGCCTTTGCGAATTGCATCCTTGAGCTCCACAGCAAGCTGGCCCGTGAACGGCTTTCCAGATTGCATGATGACGAACAGAAATACAACTTCATCAGAGTCATGAGGTCGTCGACGCCCCACACAGAAAGTGGTTGAGATGACCGAGTTGAAGGGAGCCGATTCGGTGATCGAGTATATGTCTGACGACCCGAAACGAATACCCTGTGGATTCAGAACACCATCGCTGTCGGTTTTCTAGTCAGCATGTAGTTCCTTTACAAGTTATACTGACAGGGAAAATGCAACTTACCTCCTTCCATGAATCTGCCAACCTTTCGTTTGTGGGTTATAACTCGCCCAATCGTGTTGAGCCCAACAATTTTCGAATTTCTCGAAATACGCGCTCTTGTACTTTGATCCATCTTCATCGCCCCAGAAAAAGACCGGCATTGATGGGAATGGTTTGCGGCAGATAAACTCGCCATGTCTTCCAGTGGTCTTGATCGAATCCCCCGTGGCGGGATCGGCAATGTCCAAGTCGTGTCCAAGCATAGGAAGCTGGATTTCTCCAGGATACAGTGGACCTGCAGGGTCAGTCCCGATCCAAGAAGTCGCCAAGTCCGTTGCACCTGTTACACTGGTGAGATGAACACTCGAAGGGAATGTGCGATAGAACCAGTAATATTGGTCTTCACCTAGATGAGATCCACCCGTCTGCACCATTCTGAGAGACGATAAGTCGAACTCGTTCTTTGGGATGCAGCCGGTCATCTCGAGCTCCTGCAGGTATCGAGGAGAGCAGCCCCAGTATGAGACTTTATGATACTCCGCGATTTTTGCCAGTCCTTTAGCACTGGGCCACAACGGAGATCCGTCGTACAGAATCAGAGTCGGACCTACGGACAGGTGACCGACCATGACATTCCACAAGACCCATGAAGTACTGCTGTACTGGAAAACAACATCCTCGGATGTCAAAGAGTTGTGCAGTACAGATGTCTTCTTGTGCTGCAAAATAACACTGTGGCTGTGCACCAGGCATTTGGGCTGGCCGGTGGTGCCGCTGGTGTACAAGATATAGAGTGGATAAGAGAAGGATACTCTTTTGAATTCTAGCTTGTCCTCCTGTCGTGAAGTTGATAGGAAGTGATCGAGACTGGGGAATACCGGCTCATGGGTCCCCGTGATGGGAATCAAAAACACCTGTGGTTTTGAGTGCAACGCTTTCACGATGCTTTGGATCTTAGCCACGTTCGATCGCATTTTCCCCTTGTACGTAGACTCGGCATCTGCAAAGAGAAGTCGTGGAGTGACTTGTTGCAACCGTGAAACACAACCCTAGTATTTCCAATCAGTCTTTGTTGTTCAGTCCCCTTTCTCCAGCGATTCTTATTCCTTCGTAACATACCTCGTCACCCAAATCCGGTGCAATACTAGTCCAAATCGCGCCGATACTCGCAGTCGCCAGGAACAGACCGATCGACCAGACGCTACTCGAGATGATAGCAGCAACTCGATCTCCTTCCTTAATACCGGCCTGGAGCAAAGCACTCCTTGCCTTTCTGACATTCTCCCTCAGCAATCCCCATGTCCACACCTCCCCACTCAGATCCTGGCCCTCTCGAACGCCAACAAGGGCAGTCTTGTTCAAGTCCCGGCCAGACACAACATTCTCCGCATAGTTGACAGTTGCCCCTGGGAAGAATTTAGGAACCTTCTCCATTGGCGTGGTAGGATCAAATGCGGATGTTACTGTCGGAGGCAATGATGGAATAATCCCCGTATAGCCATGGAGATCTGTCCAGAAATCCTGCAGATTCTCAACGGACCATTGATGCAGATCATGAGAGGAGCGAAGCTGTTGATTGAATTTCTTGTTGATATGCGCACGATAGATGTTCATGGGTATTTGGTCTTGGGGGGTGGTAGGTTCCCAGATGGGCCGAGGCCTGAGAGCGTTGCTCTTCGTAGGGTTTGCCATTTCTTGTTTGTTTCCCTGGTGCCAATTGTTGGCTTTGAAGGTATACTCGAAATTGAGTGAGTACAGAGTGGTTTGCAGTGACAGATAAAAGGCACAAAGCTACTCTCAATAAGCACATTAATAGTCCGTCGGCATTCGGCACCCGGCCATTTAATACCCGCATGGATAATCTCATTCGGGTAAATTTGATGCATTACTACGAACACCCATGATACTTTAGGCTCTTTCGGTGATCGTCGGTGGAAATCGGATGGAATCGGTGGTACATGATGCATTTCATAGGTTGATGCTGCTGCTCGGTCGATGATGCGATGCCTAACCCCCGCACGAAACTGAAGGATTATAAGATTCGGCAGAGGCTTGATTTTGTGGGGTAATTAATTAAATACTACATATCGTTTTCTTTATATTGTTACTGTTAATCTAGACATCTAATCTCAAACCCTCGAGATCTCTTTCGGCAAATCATGCAATATGAGCTTACGGTTGCTAAGTGGTATTTCTTTTGCCAATAGCTGAAGGCCTTGTTTTTTGGTACAGCTGATGTTGGAATGCGAAGTCTTGGTCGAATGTTCAAATGTGTACAATTACCGAGAACAGCTAGATAAATACACGAATGCAAAGATTACATGCTATACATGGCATCAATCTTCATACTAGGCTTTCTCAAAGCTTGGGGCTCGTCTTTTGCAAGGATCGGTGACCAGATGCACGATTAGGGGGCAGATCGACCCCCCAGGCAATGCGGCAGTCCCATTGCACATGTTCCTCTCCTCCAGAGGTAGCGCTCGCAGTGCCACGGACTGTAACAATATCATGGAACACATGCTCTCCCACGCCACCCTCAGCACTCAAGATCCAGCGATGGGCGATCTCTGTCGTCACAGGGTCATTATCACGTTCAGCATCAAGCGCCAGAAGAGCACCAGATAGAATCCAAGCCAGAGTAAACATAAAGCGACGGCCATCCGCAACAGTTGAAGCGGGGTCCTGGGTCATGAAACGAACACGCAAAGCTGACCACGCAGCTGTCAGGGCATTCCGCAGATCTGTGCTCTGAATCAGGGTTAAAGTACGGTCAAGCCATGTTCCAGATATCTTGAGGTTGTCTTTCTTGATAAGGAACCGGACGAACTCGCTGGCTAGCACGTTGGTAGTACCCTCCCAGATAGAATTAACAGCATTATTGCGCAGAATCCGAGAGATATTGAATTCGGGCTCGTCAGCCTCGTCCATATACCCGACTCCACCCATAGATTCCTGACATTCTTGGATTCCCGTAGTGGCCATCTTACTGATGACAGCCTTGGAAGTGGCAGTCAAGGTACGGAAAACGACCTCAGCTTCCTTACCAGGTCGAGGAAGATGCGCGAGATTATTAGATGACGGTGTTTGATCCTCAACCACACCAAACAAAGCAACGGTAAACCATGCAAGATTCATTGCTCCCCGATGCTTTACTTCCAAGTCCGCGAGGAGTCGCAAATGCATTGGGATCAACCAGAGCGGTTCGCCAACAGTAGTCCTTGCTTTTGCAAAGCTTTTTGTGATGCTGATGGCTCGGCGCCAACCAGCAAGCGAGCCAACGAAGGTATGAAGTCGGGTGACGTTCAGAAGAGGCGCGATAGTTACGATACCCTGGTCTAGTTCTCCAAGGAGGTGCGCACGCATATCCTTTAATTCCAATTCGGCTGTTGGTAATTCTTTGGTGCCGAGTTTGTTCTTCAGTCGGTGAATCCTGACGCCATTAGATACAATTTTGGAGACGCCGTCGGCGCCCACCACGGTCCGTCGCAGTGGTGCGAGGAACGTGCTTAGCTTCCCGGATGGCGTTTTCGCAAGCAAAAGAGCAAGATTCGCATCCGTTGCCGAGGAGAAGAACTTAAACCCGCTGATGAGGTAATCCCCATCACCTAAGGGGTCGGAGCCAAAGCCGGTAGCTAGAGGCGAGTATGTAGCCCATGTTTCGGTGTTTTGAACGTCGCTGCCACCAGCTCTCTCAGTCATCCACTGGCCCGAGGTCCAGTGATCATCCTTTTCAGATATCAGCCCCTGGAACGCAGTATGGAAAGGATGCGTAGATGGCAGCTTGTTGATTCTTGATGAGAGAATAAAAGCAGCACCATCGGTCATACAGTAGCGACCACTTTCGCCTTCCATGTCGGACAACACACAGGGGCTTTTTCAAACCCTAATCACATGCTGCGCTAATCCGTATATGGTTAACCTCGTATTTAAGGATCCATTCCAAGGTTGAATGGTTAAGGTATCTACTTATGTATTGTAACAGCTCTACAAATTACCACTCCCAGCATCACTTTATTGCAACTCAAAAGCAAACATCCTACCCCACCAAAAGATGGCCCGAAAGCATGCTAACTATTGTTCGGCAAAGCTAGGTCTCCTCTAGTACCTCATAGGCCATTATTTGCAATAGAGTGAAGAAAATATATGATGCGAGTCTATCTCGGATATTCCCCGCATGGTCAATAGCGAAATCGTTTGGCATGAACGTAGAGAATGATGTATTTAGTAAGCCACTGCTAAGAATGTAACAAGATGAAGTAATTATCTGTTATGGAGTTTGAGGCACTATGGTTCACTTACAATACATAATGCATTTATCATCTCTGCAAGTCGCCGGATCCTATCGTTATTTGAGCCAGTATACAGTCTTGTTCAGGAAGGGGCTTGTGCATGGAAACACCTTTATCCAAAGAAAAAAAGAGCGAAACGTTAGAAAGATTGGGTACAAGACGTCAAAGGGCTGTGGTCGTAAGTGTCAATGTGAAGGGGTAGGGGTACATGAAGGGTAATAGAAGGTGATATTAGATGCTCAGAAACAGACTGAGCCCATCGCGGCCCAGCAACCACCAGCATATTTTGAACTTGTACATAATATACATCGAGATCAAATCTAGTATGTGGCCAGAGTCAGACAAAAACATTTTTGAGCACGTATCGGCAGTTACGCCGCTGGTCCACTGGGCTAGCCTTGACAAAGCCCACTTCAGATCAAACTCGAATGACCAGTCTTGAATATCCTCGGTAAATGACAGGACTGGGGCAAGCTCAGAACCGGAGGGTGATATAGGAGAGAGCTTATGGTCCGAGTCGGTATCAGACTCGGCGTCGGCTTCTGAATTGGTTTCGGATGTAATAGAGCGATTTCTCTGCTTCTTCTTTGTGCTTGACTTAGACATTGATGAGCGGAGCTTGAAGATCTTGACGAATACCTGCACTCGAGTGCGGAGAAGATGACTAGATTCCCAGCTTACGGGGGACATCCTGAATGTCATTTCCACGCGTTCGTTGGGTGATATTTGGGCACTGGCATGGGCTTTATACTCCACACTTGGCATATTGACGCAGGGACATTGGCATTGCGATGGAGGCTCAGGGACTTTAGGAGTGGCTGTGACAATCTCGGAATGGCCGTTGTCTGAGACCGTATGCAAAGGTGTCCACCCATCTTGGGTTGCCGCTTTTTGATCTGCGTTCCCACCCAGTAGTAGCTGAACTATCTCATGATTGCCGTTATAGGATGCTAGTCTGAGTGGTGTCCATCCTCCTTTAGCTGACGTAGTGGCATATGCACCCGCTGTAAGAAGCAATTTGGTTAAATCGGCATATCCGGCTGCTGAAGTAAAGTGGAGTGGCGTCCATCCATCATCATCGACGGTCATGACATTGGCTCCTGCATCAAGAAGAACCTGGGTTGTCTTCAAATCACCTCGGTAACACGCGACTGTCAGAACTGTCCAACCCAAGAAGACCTGCTCGTTGGGTGTGAACCCTTTTTTCTCTATCAGGTACCGCACCGTCTCTGGCAGGCGAACCAACACTGCATAGAATAAAGGACTTTCTGACATGTTTCTGCTTTCCACATTCATTATCTTCAAGGTTTTATCATTTTCGTCCATCCAGTGTCTCCAAGAATCCCATGTTGGATTGCTTGAATCAAAAAATGCATTCATCTGTTCCACCGCTTTGCTGTCATTCAGATCGTTCACTGCGGAGTATTCATACCAATGGCTAGCTGCATAATCTAGGAATGACCCAAAGATCTGATCATCGTGCAGAGGAGAACTGTTCGACCAGACCTTTGGGATATTCACATAGCACAGGCACATCCTGGAGAAAAAGACACTTTCAATTGACTCGGTAGATGATTGGAAGGTTGGAATGGTCAAATCGAGGGGCATGTTGCGTAGAAGGTACTCCTTCACTGAAAAATGCGCAAGATGTACGGTCTTCAATCCAATGTGCAGTTCAGATTGGGAGGTTCGAATTTCAAGGAGAGATCCACAGAGGTTGACCATCTCACTATCGATATAATCTTTATCAATGGTATCTGGCATCTCATCGAGTAGCAGTTCATTTTTCTTTTCATCGATAAGCAGGGCTTCTGTGAGCTCTCGGATAGTCAGTGGTCGAAAAGCAAATGCCGTCCAACGCAACAAGGCAAAGGCCCGAGCTCGTTCTCTTTCGGGGAATCTTGCCATCTTCATCCAATTCCGTTCGTAAAGGTGTTCCAGTCCGGCTGGAGTCTTGTCGATTGCATCCTCCAACTGCTTTTGGTTCTTCCAACTGCGGAGAGAATCTTCCTGCATCTTAAGCCAGAGAAATTGTCCATTGCATCCAGCGGCCATTTTCTGCGAAATATCGGACTTCGTCGCTTCGGTCTTGTGAGGAAGTCGTTTTTCGACGATACTCATTGAATACAACTCTATATCCGAGCTGACATCTTCAAGAGAGATCTTATGTTCAAACATGTTAGTCCCATCGATAGGGCTGGTGAGGCCATGTCTGATTTCAGGTTCGTTGCGACTAACGACCAGGATTCGGGTGGCTGTGCCCTTGGTCGCCCTCGTTATTGTCTCCAGAAACACAGTGACCGAATCGTCTTCTCCTCCTGTCCAAGTACATTCATCTAAGCCATCCAGAGCAAATGTACATCCATGGATAGCTTGAGAAATTTCTTGGAGAAGCTTGATGATATCTGCACGAGTTGCTGTTTGGCTGCATTGCCTTGTCCATCTTTCATGGATTAGCCTAAACGCGGTTGGGTGAGATGCCATTTGGGAGATCCATGACCGTATCGCCACAAAGGGATCAGCCCGAGTCTCAAAATCGGAGGAAAAGAAGAAATGAGCAGTAGGCTCTTCGATTGTGTCGGAGAGATGCTTGATCAGTCTGGCACAGAGGGTAGACTTTCCGAACCCTGCAGGCCCATTAATCCACAGAAGCTTTGCTGCACCTACAGCAGAAAAGTCGGATGAAGACCAGTTGATAAATGATTCTTCGGTCAGAATCCAGTCGCAGGTGCCGTCCAATCTTTTCTCAGTAAAATCATCAAAGAGTTCATTCGGAGAGTGGCGGCCCATCAGCCATTTTTCCACGTCCCGTCTTGTTTCGGCTTCGCTAATTAGACAAAGGTCAAGACCTGGAAGTGCCATGGGACCAACCTTCAATCTCTTCCCCAAATTTATTGAATATCCGTTTAACCTCGGCAATCCAAGTTTCTTTGTTTCCTAGATATGCTATTAGGGATATATCAATTAAGGGGGTGATAAAATTCCGCTTACCATCTGTACCACCAAAGGTATTTCCACAACTGCTAGGTCCAGTCAAAGGAACCAATATATACAGTCGATCCACTAGCTGCCCAAATTGTTCGACCTGGGCTATGCGTTTTGCCTTGTCTCTCATTGCCCACCCAAGCCTCCGTCTCGTTGATTCAGTTGGATGGACCTTGACTTTGAAGGAGATTCCACTTTTTGCAGGGGCATCAGGCCCTAAAAATGTGGACGGGAACCTGATTTCCGAATCATTTCCAATGTCACGTATGACCGACAAAAGTCCTTCGACCGTTGCCAAGGTTCGTGGGTCATTGAGAGTCTCGTGATGGTAATCTAACAAATCTTTTTGGCCAACTCCCACTGCCTGGCCCCATTTTTCAAAACGAAGCTTATCGGCCTCAAATCGAGCTGCCAGTGCACGCGAGTCGTTGCTGAAGTCCTTCCAAGAGTCGAACCTCTCCAGGACATCCAAGCAAGAGCTGAAGAGCCCCGCCAGTCCTATAATTCCAACGGCCAATCCGACTGGTTCCATTTTGTCGTTCCTTTTGAGACTACTTCCCACACTGAGAGGTGTATCAACTGCAATATTGTAAAAAGCCTGCCGGCTACAATTAGATTTTATTCTCAAACCCAGCACTGCCCGATGGCCACTTGGGTAGCAGCGGCTTTGTGTTGACTCCCCAAGGCTGAACTCTCATGCAACCGTCATGGTCGCCATTTCAATAGACCACTGATAAGAAGCCTGTCAGACTGGTGTTGGAAAATTGGATATTGAGCTGAGCACCGCCACAGATGGCGGGGTAATTTCCTCCCCAATGTCAGCTTTAGTCCTGTCGTATTCCCGATGCTGACGTGGCCACAAGGCTGCGATTATGAATCCTTCGGGTAGAGATCTGCTTCCTGTTGGTTACTGCACCGACAGCTGGGCCAAGGAGGCCAACAGTAAATAGAATCCATCGAAGTACCACCGCCTATAGATGAGCCTCGCCCATCCTTGTCTCCTCCGCCCACATGAGATCGTAAAATAGGCATCCGATTTGATGGTAATAACTCGATTCCAGCAGGGCAGAGCTCTGGACGCACCAACGATATTTCTATTATGCAGGAGCTAACGAACCGTTACGATTCCCATTCCCAGTACAAATTCCTTGGTTTTTATGAGAAATTCGTCATTCCCTTAGGTGGCTGGTTAAGCATCCCTATCCGCTAGAATTGACCGCCGCTTAACGCTTTACTAAGATCGTATTGGATAACGCCACAAAATGTGTCCGCTAGCTAGCTTACCACATTATCGCCTAGTCGAATGTCTGCCTTGCTGCTTGGTACACCTCCCCGTTACCGACCATCAGACCGAACCGGATAGAGTGGAAACTCGAGAGCAACTGCATCGCTACCGTTACAGCTGATATATTGCCATATGTACCACTAGGTAAACAGGCAATAACGATGATTTGATCCCTGATATTTCCTAGAATATACGTATTTTGGTCCGTCGGCGGGCGTGGTAGACTCGGGTGTATTGTGTCCAGCATTAGCTTTGCGGCTGCCAACTCCAGGGGTAAAGCGCATATCCATCCGACCGTGTAATCTTCAAGGGATAAAGGGGCCATGGCTGCCATGATGGAATATATGATGGTTGGCTTTTGAAAGTGAATAGCTTATTGTGAGTTCACGTGAAATATGAGACAAACAAAGATGTTATGGAGCCCAAATTCTGGGAATCAGTGCCAGTGTTCATTAGAGGAGGGGTTAGCCGGTGAGGCTGGGGAATAATACTCTCACAGCCAATCAATTTTTGCACAGGAATGGTTGACAGATTGCCTGTTCAAAGACATCTATGTTTGCTGAGTTTGCATCAAACCTTCCAGCCTGTAAGTTCCAGGCGTCTGGTTCTAGACCCTTGTATCTTCTATACTGGTATTTTGAGCTTCTGGTATATATTACCCGGTTATCTACCAAACGAATTATTTACGCGCTATTCATATCTGGATTAGCGTATCATGTGATTAGGGCTTGAAAGAGGATCTCGCTGTTCCCGAGGTGGAAGGCGAAAGCGGTTGCTACTGTACTAATCGGACAGGAGTAGAGACCAGAAGAAGGAGAGTACAAATAGGTCCTGGGATTATGGCATGAGTGATAGCGTAGAAAGATCGACAATAACATACTCACAGCGCATACTGAACTATTCTCCGATCGACCCCTAATCCCTTATCATAGCCCGCCGAGACGATCCTAATCGGATGGCGTTAAATCATGCACGTCATCTTAAAGGGCGTTTAGTAGAGGATACCTATTCCGAGCACCCCATTTCCCCAATTGCTTCCAGCCTTCCGTGGTCACTAATCGATCGTAGTCATATCGCTTACCCCAAACGTTGTGGCTCTTCACATATGGTACATTGCGCTCTGCATCGGCGCTCCATTCACGAATCTGCTCGGAAATAGCCTCGGCGCCGAACTGCGTGAGGTGTGTTTGTATAGATTGCAATGTAGTAGATGGTAGGTACCCTGAATAATGTTTAGGGATTATTTTAACTACATATGAATAAGAAACTCACATGCCAGTGTCCGTTGAAGGCTAGGATCTGATGTATAGGTATTCTCCAACGGACCAGGATCGGCGATATAGCCGCTATCTGCTGTCGCGGGGTGTGGGGAAGACATGGTGTGATTGTTAGAAGTGAATGAGATTGAAAATCACAAACGGGTTACTCAGAATGATATTGCGAAAAGCCGTTGAAGATGCGGGGGAGATGGACCTCGGCCGTCGGTTGTCCAAAGTCTCTCACATTTGCCTGCGAAAGCGCCGATTACCTATCCATGCCACCTTATTGAGCCTGTAACATGTTATCATATATGCTTTACTGTTTCTAGTTACTGGATAGTCTGATCATTGCCTAGGCGGCATGCCAATACCAAAGAAATGATTGTTAAAATACGATGACACGCTCCATTTTAGCCATAACAATCCTTCCCAAGATATCAGCGAGGGAAGAGGATCTGATTTTTTATTTACTGTTTGCTTTTGCTAACAGCTAAACGCTCTCACATCTCGTGCAGCGTGTTGTATCCAGTCTCAACCAAGCTGCGCGGTCCTCGGGCATCAGAGCAGACATGCCAGTAGAACAAACCACCCAGTTTCGACGAAGTCACAAATTCCGCCTTCTGTTTTACTGTTTCTGGGGTATCGTATGTGACAAACCCGCCATCAGCGCCAACACAGAATGATGCAGCAATGTTCTTGTCATGGTACTCCTGTGTCCCCGGTCGGGGCAGATCGCGATAGTCAAAGACACCATCCTCGCCACCATTTCCAGTATACCTCTGACCAGGGCCGTTGCTACCTAGGAAAGATCGCCCGTAAACCGGTACACCCAAAATAATCTTTCTGGGGGACACTCCTTGCCCTACGACGTAAGAAACTGCCGAATCGCCAGATACGCCTGAGCCATAAAGCTGCGCCTGGTGGCCTGTTTCGGATTCCCATGGTCCCGCAAAATCGTAGGTCATGAGGTTGATCATGTCAAGATACTTTTGTGCCGCAGCAAGGTCAATGTTCCGCAATGCCCACTGGCCAGCAGGGAGGGCGGTAGTAAGGACATATCGTGGAGCTGGTAGCACTTCGCGCAGACGTGCGAGGAGACGGACATAATCCTTTCCTTGCTTGGAATCAGAGGGATGCTCCCAGTCGACTGTATAGCAGATATAGTGAGTGAGATGTTTCCAACTTGAGTTAGAATCAAAAAGACAATGCGGCCTTACTGTCAATGCCATCAATTCCAAATTGATCCACTAGTTCCCGCGCAGTGCGAACGAAAGTGTCCATCTTTGAGCGGCTGTTGGCTACAGCAGCGAAGTTCTCGCTACCTTTTCCACCACCACCAACAGAGAGGATAACCCTCATCTTAGAGTACTGTTGCTTCAATTGGACAAAAGCTCTAAGGCAACCTTCTGCGCCGTCCACGGGCATCTGGGTATCAGCCCACTCATCACTCAGCTATGACGCAGGGTCAGTAAATATTTCTACATTGGAAGACGCGCATGCTTAACCTTAAACTTACATAGATAGTGCCATCATCTTTGACCCTGCGAGAAACCAAATTGAGATTAGCGCGTCAGCCATCTACTCGAATTCGGGCCTTTGAACGGCGATGATTGGCTGTGTTTACCAGGCAAATGCGTAGAACACGTGAGAGATAAATCCCAAGCGTAAAGATGAAGGAGGTTCCTTTCGATAGATTCTCCAATTCGGATAGTAGGCCGCATTTGTGTACAATGGCACTTCGTACGAGACGTGGGACTCGGCGGGGTTACGATCCGCGCCCCGTCGGCGGAAGAGCCTGGAAGCTGAGAACATGGTCAAGACGTCAAGGTCAATAATGTACAAGCTCGCTCATTGAAAGAAACCACAGAAAGGACTGAAGTTGAATGGTATTCAGAAAAAAGAAGGGGAAAAAGAAGAGAGAAAGGGAGAACGAGGTGAATTGAAAAGGAAAGTACCTAAAGCAATGCTGTGTGTTTCCTTTTTTGGAATACGTCACGTGTAACTTCGCCTCGTCCCTTTTACCACTTGGACTAATTGGGGTGAGTATGCCCACCTGGGCAGGTAGGCAGTTTGCAGATGCAAATCTGAGGTAACTTCACTAGGCTGCTTGGCGTAGATGGTCGAATCAGCAATTGGATACAGCGAGATGCGGGGAATGCAAGCTAAGCATATGCGCAGCATTTATTTTTTTTTTCTTTTCAAAAGTACCAAGTACGTTGTCCGCAATGGCTTGATGTCTGCATAGATGCGGGGTCAAGGCTGATTGCTTACAACCTACTCCGTACGGAGTACGGAGTACACTATCTCACAGTCCAGTAACACTGTGCTTGAATCAAAGCACACCGGATCTTCTCCGGTCATCTCCGTATCACCTACGATCGGATCTAAGCAGCGGATGTAGTAAGAAAATCCCATCAGGGAGACTTTCTAAACTAAGGTACGAGTGTGGATCGTCATGCATGACCAATGCACCCCGTGTTCGAACAGATTTTTCAAAACGGCGCCAGATCGTCCTCAAACAATATTATCGTGGAGGATCATGACTCGTTATAATTCGGTTAATTCGGTTACAGCGTTAAACTCGTGTTGGGTGCCCCGGTGAGGAATATATTCTGCGAAGCTAATAGCCAAACAAAGAGAGGGGCGATGGAGATTTGACATTTTGTTGATATTTGCTTTTTTCGGTTTGATGATGGAAGCATTTACAGGTATCTGATTCGCCGAGGAAGAGAGTCTAGGAGATGAGGCTGGGGACTATAGGCAGCGATGCATGTTGCCTCCGGCTTTATGCTTTCCCGCGATGATCGAGTTTGGAATGCTTACTGCCTTCTGCAGGGATACCGTTCGAAGACCTATATCGCACGAGAAAAGCCTGTTCAAGTCACCTTGAAGTATGGAGAGCACAATTACGAGAAAATAAAACGAAAAAAAGTGGTCTTGTCAATGGCCAAATGCGCTCATTGCGATCAACAGTCCCAAAATGGCCAACTACACAAAGCTATAAATGTCGAGGTCTAACAAACTCCATCTATCTAAACCGATTGAAGCCTCCCGGGGTTATTGGTCGCGACTCCAGCTTTGTTCAGATAACCTTACTTTTGTTACTTTCTCGACAAAAAGGGTGTGATTGCGGATCATAGAGCGCATCTGAAGATAAGCGTAGGGGTTTCGTGTCAACCTTGGATCCCAACATATCATTACCCCCCGTTCTGTTTGTCATCTCAGGGGTACCTTAAGAAAGTATCGCCTGCGAGGGCAAGCAAGAGTCAATAGACTTACGCTATCAGAAATGTTTACAGAGCATAGTCAACGAACTCCCTAGATGTCCAAAATATTCATAACATGATAGATAATCTCGAACTATGTAGACACTGTAGAATGCCTATTCCCAATTTGTGCTCTCGGTATCTTCATGCAACACTAGAGCTCAACAGCCTTGTTCAGTTCAGCCCATTTCGTCTCTCCCTCAGATCCAGGCTGCGGCGGCACAAGACCATTGATCTTCCACAAGTCTCTCGACGATTCTGCGATGAAATACTCCCATTCCATTCCCTTCGGCTCAAAAAATGGATTGAGGATCTCATCAACGGCAGCCAAGAATCCCCGTTTGGCTTCGTCGGTTTTGAAGGCACGGGCAATGTGGTATATTGTCAGGGCTGCAAAGTTGGGGTGAGGTTCGCCACCAACAAACGAAGTACCGGGAATGTTCTCGATGAAATGGACTTGGACGTAGAATGCAGGTAGGCCATGGGAGACGTATAACCTGGTGATTGACTTGGCGAGTTGTTCTTTCTCGGGAGCCGTAATGGTGTTTGGACTATGTTTGATGTACCAGGAAGGCATTTTGAAGGAAGTCGCTTTCTTGTGAGAATAAGATCTTGTTGAGAATGTTTTCAGACGAATCTTAAATGGAGATGTGTTGATATATTTTTCATATATTGGATCCTGCCCATTCTTATACTACGTTGAAGATCATAATATACCAACTAGACCTCGCAGATTACTGATATCAAATATTGTCACGCCATCATTCATATGCATGATCACTTTTTTACTCAGTCTCATCTAGTCTTGATGTCTCGGGGCGATAGTGTGATAGAAAATGTTGAATTCAACAACGGGGTCCACTTGTAACACCATGTTTTTTGATCATTTCATCAGCCTCGGCCCCTGTTTTTGATTACTATGCTTATTATATCGTACAACTTTTCGAGCTTCACAATAGTAACACTAATGATTACTCGGGTTGTATATTAGATCAGTCGGGTTATATGCTCGGTCAATCGGGCTAACATTCAAAATATGATGACATCGAGCATGTCGGTGTCGCATGGAATTGAGGCTCTCTTTAGAACTAGACCGGTGGTATGACGTGGGTCGATTCTATCATTTTGCTTATCCCAGCCTATCAATCAGATCTAAATAAAGATTTAGGCAAACTAGATTCACTAGCAGATTACAAATTCAAACAACGGATATAAAAGACAGGTGAGCCCAGTGCATAATTTTTCTCCCCACCAGCACTCGAATAATCAACAGGATGTCTAACGAATTGATCTTTATCACCGGAGCCACTGGCTTTATTGGGAGCGCCACTGCGGTGGCTGCTCTGAAGGAGGGGTATCGACTGCGAGTTTGTCTTCGCAAGCCATCTGAGCAATTGGAAACTCTGCTGTCAGAGTATAGTGACCAAGTTGAATTTGTTATCATTCCGGACCTCACTGATGAGACGGCATTCGACGACAAGTTGAACGGCGTGGACTATGTCCTTCATCTTGCATCCCCTCTTCCCCATGGGACCGACAAACAGACATACTTTCCCCCGGCTGTGAAGGGGACTACTGCCTTGCTGAAAGCAGCAGCTAAGGTGCCAACCATCAAGAAGGTCGTGGTTACCTCGTCCATTGCGGCCTTGATTCCAATGTCTGGCATTCCTACTGGTGGCGTGGTGAAAGGTACCTTATAACCCACTTTGTCATATCCGAGTAAGAATTCTATTAACATATATCCTAGAGGACAACGATTGGGACCTTTCGGTTGATGAAAATGCCAATTTCGAGGACCCTCAAACCCCAGCTGCAACACCAATGCGACTGTATCACGCCTCCAAACTTCTTGCAGACAACGCAACTTGGGAGTTCCGGGCAACAGCCAAGCCACAGTATGCATTGGTGACATTGCATCCCGCATTTGTGTACGGGCGCAATCTTGTTCAGAGTTCTGCCGACGGAGTCAACGGGGGGTCTAACAGTGGTCTGTGGGATCTCATCATGAAGGCCGATCCCAGTAGAAATATGGTAGGTGTGCATGTTCAAGATGTGGCCGAGGCGCACATCAAAGCACTGGATCCGAAGATCGTGGATGGCTCGAAATATCTCCTGGCCGGGCCGAAGACGACGGGCCCTGAGATTGCGCGCATTGTGCACAGACTCTATCCGGATTCTGGGGCATTGATCTCTGAGAATTTCCAGGGTGCCTCTTTCCCAGTTGATGTGACTAAAGCGGAGACAGAGCTTGGGATTCAATGGCGCTCATTTGAGTCAATGGTGCGGGATGTGATGGACCAGCAGCTCGAGTTCGTGTAAATATGCTCCGTCGAACCACATTTGTATAGGTCAATAACGGTACTTCGATATATCAATTGTAGTCTCAATTTCAAATAGATAGCAATTGTATTGGATGTTGGGCTTTAGTTCTCTGTCATCCTGGTTACTTCTGGTTTTCCACCGATTTATGTACCCTTGCCTCCCTTTCGGCGTATGATCACGTATTTTGCAAGAGACGAACGGCATGACACTCAGGGGTACTAATATTATAATCAGAATTTTTGCTTCGAGTGTAAGTTGTAAAGATTTAGTATGACTTGTCCACGGGGTAAATTGGATGCCAAAATGCAAACGAGCCAAACACCAGTTTGCCACCTGATTTCTAAGGCGATAACTGGAGAACAACCTGGACAGCTCCGCAACCTTCAACAACTACGACTTCTTCCTTGAATATCCTTCTCCATGCCAATTTGAGCTGAAATACACCGGGAATCTGATTGCCACTCTCTCTGCAATCCTTGAAATTCTATCCACACAGAGACGGGCACAGTCAGTCGAATACACGCACCCGACTCGCGACGACCACCGATCCTCTCTTCACCCTCCACACTTCACCTGTCGCTTCAGCTTCATTGAGCCATGGCTGCCGACACCGAAAGCGCAGCTGCGCACATCATATCCGCCGAACCGACACGCGATCCTAGCTACAATGAATTTTCTTTCACACCATTTCTGCGCAAGAGCTTCGGCTTCGGACTCGCCAGCGATGTACCTGTCTGCAAAGCTTATAGCGAAGGACACTGCCCATTGGGACCTGCTTGTCCAGATCGCCATCCCACTCCATCCCGTGTGACGACCTCGACTACCACAGCATCTGGAATGGCGCCATCTACAACACACGGATCGCTGGTTTGCAAACATTTCCTCAAGGGACTATGCAAAAAAGGTCTGAAATGCGAATATCTCCACGAATATAACCTTCGACGAATGCCAGAATGCCAGTCATTCTCACGATCCGGATATTGCACCAATGGTGACGATTGCCTTTACCAGCATGTCCGCGAGGAGGCACGTCTGCCACCTTGCGAGCACTACGACCGCGGATATTGCGAATTGGGACCACTATGTGCAAAGCGACACGTCCGCCGACGTCTATGTACCTTCTACCTGGCCGGATTCTGCCCGGATGGAAAAGCGTGTGCCGATGCTCACCCTCGCTGGCCGGAGAACCTACCACGGCCTACAATGCGCACTGAAAAGACAGAGGAAGAACTTGAGCATGAACGAGTTCTCATCCGTGAAGAACAAGAACGGGAAAAAGAACGGGAACGAGAATGGCGAAACGAACGTGGTCGGGGTGGTGGATTTGGGCGTGGTCGCTTCCGCGGGCGTGGAAGGGGTTAGGTGGATTCTTATCGCAAGGGTTTTTTTTTGGGCGACATTGCATGGCATGGAGTGAGGTGTGGCTTCAGCAAGGGGTCCACGGGCTTGGTTTCTTTTCGTTTATGGTTCTTGCGCTAGTCCCGCGATACCCCCCATTGGATTTGACGCAAAAATATTCATCAAATATTTTTTTTCTTTTCACTTGAGTTCAATGGCATAATTGGTGTTACAAGGGAGACTATCCTTGTTCCACCCTTGCTGTATTATGTCTATTCTGTACCGTCTGCTATACTGGCTTTGCCTGGCAATAATAAACTTGTGCTGTGAAACCAAATGTCTCTTCGTGTTAATAGTCAGCCACCGAACTTACAACATAAGTACGCCGGTGTCAGCTTACCCCAATCCAACTCAGATGATGAAATCGGAGCCTTGTGTGGTAAACACAGTGAAGAAATCATAAGGGACTTTTCATGACATCATGATACGCACTGTAGAGATGCCCACGGGTATATCCTAGATCTTAATTCCGCTGTTGACAAAGCAATATTTCTCTAGTAGAATCTGGACAATTTACAATTTTTTACTAATGATTTTGTAACTCTACTAAGGTAGCGCGTAAAATTTCCCGAGGTCATATTTGTCAGTCTTCAGTAAGAATCACTAAGGTCCAAGCTATATCCGAGTGGATCCTTTCTGGCCAATCATATTTCATTCCTCAGGTGCTCTGTCATGGGTGACTGATGCTTTGTTGCGCAGCTAATCATAATGGTACTTCGGTACACATACTAATTAATATGGTGGGTGAAGTACCTAGCACATTCTCCCCGGCGGGGTGTGAACCCTTTATAATTAGCTCCCCTCCCCGCTCTTCATATCTCATTCCTTTTTACATTCACACTACAATCCCTAAACCATCATCATGGCTCCCAAGATCGCAATTGTCTACGTACGTCTTCCAATGGCAATATATTCATCGGCCATCTCACTAATTGTCCGAACAGTACTCTACCTACGGCCACATCAAGGCCTTGGCCGAGGCCGAGAAGAAGGGCATTGAGTCCGCTGGTGGCCAAGCCGAGATCTTCCAGTCAGTCACACCACTATTGTTACCCTTGATATCATTTGATTAACATTTATGTCTCTAGGATCGCCGAGACCCTCAGCGACGAAATTCTGGCTAAGATGCACGCTCCTGCTAAGGCTAGCTACCCCATTGCTGAGCCCGCCGATCTCCTCGCCTTCGACGCTGTTCTGTTCGGTATCCCTACCCGTTACGGTAACTTCCCTGCTCAGTGGAAGACCTTCTGGGACAAGACCGGTGGCATCTGGGGCTCTGGTGGCTACTGGGGCAAGTACGCCGGTCTCTTCGTCTCCACCGGTACCCAGGGTGGTGGTCAGGAGTCCACTGCTCTTGCCTCGATGAGCACTCTCGCTCACCACGGCTTCATCTACGTTCCCCTGGGCTACAAGACCGTCTTCGCCCAGCTGAGCAACTTGGACGAGGTTCACGGTGGTAGCGCCTGGGGTGCTGGTACCTTCGCTGTAAGTTAACATGACACACCCACCTCGATACGTTTCTCTTGCTGACCATCTCGTCTCCAGGGTGCCGACGGTTCCCGCCAGCCTTCCGCCCTTGAGCTTGAGGTTGCCACCGCTCAGGGCAAGGCCTTCTACGAGGCCGTTGCCAGGGTCCAGTGACTCCATGGTAGTACCGAGTCGAAGCCGGAAAGCTCGACTCCTGTTGCTCAGGAGGCCGCTCAAAGGACCGAGCAGCCTGCTAAGGAGCAACGGGGTACTCAGGAGCCAGCCAAGAAGGAGAAGAGCAATGAGGGGCCATGCGGTTTACCTAAGAAATGTACCATTCTTTAGTTAGGCCCATGTCTCTCTTCTTGTGTTCTCTAATTTTCGGCTGTTCTCCCTGGGGCGTTCTCTCGGCGTTTCGACTTCTTTATGACGATACGGGCATACCATTTCTATCTTTCAACTGCCAATTATATGTAGCCTAATGGAAGAAATCTTTGGAAGAGTTGTCAATTGCTTTTGCAAAACCCATAGTAACTCGTAGCTGTTCATTTTTCTGTATCCCATGTTGTATGGATGGTTCACTTTCCATAATATGTGTCTATATCCCCATGTTCCCAAACAAAGCATGCAGAACATCTCTGTAGGAGAGAAGTGCTCATTACTCCGTACTCGCACCAACTCGCGCTTTGACTTCCAGATACCTATCCAATCTTATATAGTTGGCTCTCATCTGGCGGATGCAGCATCGGCAAAGCAACTTTGACTACAAGACAACTGCTCTTTGGTGCCCTTCTTCCTCTCGTTTGGCTAGCAAAGTGATTGGAGGGCGGAACTTGCTGCTTAGGCTTTTGGCGCTCGTGCTCGTTCCTATTCTATTGCCAAGTATGGCAAGGCCATCAGAGGGAAGTGGCCCGTGGATCTCGAAGGCAGAAAAGCTTGAAGCCCAAGTCATGGAAGGCTAGAACCCACTACACTTAATGCTGACTATCGGAGGCGTTTTATATTAGCTACAAGCTGCTGTCTCCACATGCTCACTACGTTAATATTTCTTCGAATAGTATATAAAACCTGATGTATAAATACTCAAATACAACATAGACAGTGAAACTTTACTCGGTGTGACAGCAGAGTCTCTATGAAAATGTAGGAATCCAATAAGCTTATTTTATAATTCAGTTAAGAGGTTAAACGCAGCCACCTTGGCTATCTGTCTATAGCCCAAGTCTGTCTGATCAAAATATGTAAATATGTCCGTCACATGTGTGAAGAACATAAAGTAGCCAATATTGTGTTTCTTATTGTCACTCTGCTTAAACCCCCGAGCGAGGGTCGTTTCCTAATCACTTTCTATTCATACATGTGCAAGCGCAAGGCCGAGTCTACATGTATCGACAACGATTAATTAAGGGCCTCCCAAGATCGGTTACTTCTATTAATTAAATAAGTGAGGACAATAAAATCTATAAGTTAATAAACGAAGTAGACATAAGCCGCTAATTAAAAAGATAAAGTGAAAGTGAAAAAAAACGAGCGCCATTTAGTATAACAAACTGGCCAATCTTCCTTTGCATTCCAAGGTGCTATGATGATTGACCATGCACTGAATCAATACAGAAATCTCAAATACTAACAGCCAAAGGTTACATATGTACCTTTTTGTACAAATAATCCATTTTACGGGCTTGTAGTTGTATACATACATAGTTTTACTATACATTATATAAAGCTCTGTATCTGTAACAACTTTACCGATGCTTCGCCCAAAACTCCATAGCCGACCGCGGGGTGTTTTGTCAGCCAGGTACCATACCGCCCGCCAGCTGTGACGTGACCAGGGAAGCTTCGAGTCGAGCTTCTTCTTTCACTTGCATGTGTCTTCTCGGTCTTCTTCTTCCACTTGTGTACTGCGGAAGGTGAAGCCACTACCACTCCATCTTTCTCATTAACTGTGCTCTAGTTTTATCAGAGCCAGGATGGCCTCCATTCTTCTGCGATTCGAGAGTCGAAATGGCCAATTTCGACTTACGGTCAGCCCGGAGGAACTCTTCCCATCACTTCAAAAAAAGGTATTTCTCCGCACTTAGTCAGAAGAGAGTGATAGCAGGATTAGAGCCAAATGCTAATCTGGCAACCGCTATTAGATTCTAGAACACCTCCCGTCAAATGTCGAACCTTCGTCCATTGCCCTCTCAAATAAACCGATCGGCACAGGTGGTGAGGAGAGACTACTGCAAGGTCTACAAGGGGTTTCGCTTCAGCAAGTTGGCCTGAAGTAAGTGTCGAATGTTATATTGGCCTCTAGAGATTGAATTACTCACGCGCCGCTGATTTGAAGGCATGGGGATAAGCTCTTTATTGGGTACCAAGAACAGACACAACAGAATGGACCCTCAAACGGCACCACATCTACCACATCTACCGCTACAGAACACCGACTGAATGGAACACCGATTCCCAGACAACAGACAGTCCCAATCCGTCCACAGCCAAGTTCTTCTGCTCCAACCAAGAACCCATGGGAGCTGGTGCAGCAGTCACCGCTGGACAATCTCCTAGACAAGAAAGATGGAAAGATCAAGCGTGGCATGGACCACAAAATGTGCAGGCACGGTCCCCGAGGCATGTGTGATTACTGCATGCCACTCGAGCCCTACGATGCGAACAACATGGCAGAGAAGAAAATCAAGCACCTTTCTTTCCACTCATACCTGCGGAAAATAAATGCCGCGACCAACAAGCCCGAAATGGGAACCTCGTTCATGCCTCCGCTCAACGAACCATATTACCGGGTGCGAAGCGACTGCCCATCGGGACATTCCCCTTGGCCGGAGGGCATTTGCACCAAATGTCAACCAAGCGCAATCAGTCTGCAACCCCAGGAATTCCGCATGGTAGACCATGTGGAGTTCTCATCCCCTGATTTAATCAATTCCCTCCTTGATTTCTGGCGAAAGTCAGGTGCTCAACGACTAGGTTTCTTGTATGGGACATACGAGGAATACACCGAAGTACCACTAGGTGTCAAGGCTGTTGTGGAAGCAATCTATGAGCCCCCGCAAACGGGCGAAGTCGATGGCGTAACACTCCATGACTGGCACAACGAAAAGGAAGTGGACGAGGTAGCCCGTCTCTGCGGATTGCAGAAGGTTGGTGTCATCTTTACTGACTTGATTGATGGCGGCCGTGGGGATGGTTCAGTGGTTTGCAAGCGGCACATCGACTCATACTTCTTGTCTTCACTCGAAATCGCCTTCGCTGCACGACTCCAGGCACAAAACCCCAAATCAACGAAATGGAGCCGGACAGGACAGTTCGGCTCGGATTTCGTGACGTGTGTGCTCAGCGGAGACGAGACAGGTGCGATTGCTATCAGCTCATACCAAGCATCCGTGTCTGCAGTTGAGATGGTGCGAGGAGATATAGTCGAGCCCTCAGCGGACCCGACCGTCATGCTGGTGCAATCAGAGCATGACGAAGATCTCGGAAACAGGACACGATATATCCCCGAAGTCTTCTACCGGCGAATTAATGAATACGGTGCGAGCGTACAGGAGAGCGCTGAGCCGAGTTTCCCAGTCGATTTCCTACTAGTCACCCTCACCCACGGATTCCCAACAGAGTCATCCCCGTTATTCACCAACAGTCGCTTCCCTATCGAGAACCGTGAAGTTATCGGCGAGAGCCAAGAGCTTCGACACGTTGCCCAGAAACTCATGTCCCATGGTGATCCCGATAAAGCGATTCAAGGCGTTTCCGACTTCCACATCCTGTGCTTCCTGCATGGAGTGGGCACATTTAGCCAGGTCGGTGTTATATTGTGCATCTTTTAACATAGTGTATGTGACGCTAACTCGCACTCTCGAACAGGATGAGGAATCGCTGCTATGTCGCGTCGCCAGAACAAAGTCCCCCGTCGAGGGCATGCAGCTCGTGAATACCCCAGGATGGGCTACGTTGATGACAATTCTTCAAGAGAGTGGTGAGCGCCCCCCTAAGCGCCCCTGGCCCACACCGGCTGAGCCTTCTCGCTCGGATTCCCAAACCCGGAAACGTCGCAACCCCTCACCCTCTGCCCTACCCCGGTCCATATCTCCCAGTCCCGAGAGTGACCAGCTTGCTAAGAGGTTTAAGGGAGCTAGTTTAGAGTGACGGGTTTCGTCTTTTTACCGCTCGGTTTTCATCGCACTTCCCCTAGACCCTTCGGTTCCGCCCTCTCCACCGTGTTGCCCTAAAAGTTACGAAGGAGGCACTTTTCGTCGCCTTTTCCCCCGAGATATTGTCGATTCCCGGACCCGAGATGCAGATTTGATGGTGCGGGAATGGAAGTCAGAATGCCCCTGTGCCTGTCGGCTAGTTATAGCAGGCTAAAGCTCTGCTCGATATCATTGCATTTTCGACGAATATACCACTCGAAATCCGGTTTGCGTCTTACGCGTCTTACAGCCATGGAGTGTGCCGTGCTGTAATTAGATAATTCATTCATGCTCTTGTCTCAGGGGCTTTTTTAATGAAATCTACGCTCTTTTTGGGGTAACATACATATGTATGTCGACGTGGGGTAGAAGTATGTGATTGTATAACATGCCCAGATCGATGCGGAGTAATGAGTCTATGTACATATTCGCATAGAAGTGATGTTTATGTAGTCAAACGAGGAACTGCTAAGTGTACTACACACCGTGAACCATAGCATCAACTTTTTGGAAATGCATTTTATGGTACACAATTACGACAAATTCCCTGTCCTCTCCAAATATTACTGTCCATGAACGCCCGAATAAATATGTCAAACTTCCAGATAATACAAGTTACCGGCGACCCTCATAGCTCATGCGCCTGACTTTCTTGGACAAGCTCCTTCAAACGTCTTTCCAATACCTCCCGTCCCTGTCCAGTACTCCATACTTCATGTGGTGCATCATAAGCAATATCCCAAGACAAAAGGTTGTCCGTAAGATGAGACAGATCCTCCTGTCGCTCCGCCCACTGAGAATTCTTTCGAACTTCTTGACCAGAGCTCACAACCACTACAGGAGCATGACCCATCTGAATATGGCGAGAAGACTGCATCTCAGCAGCAGTCATAGTGACAGCCACGAGGCTTTCCTGTAGCTTTGCTTTGATGTATTTCCCAGACTGGTAAGCCGAACGTCCAATGACGCGGTCCTGGCGAGAACGGCCGCGTAAAATGGCGCCCGCAAGCCGATCCAATCCCAGCGGAGAAATGATACCACGAAGCCAGAGCAAAAATCCACGACCGGGTCGGCCAATGTCTGCTAGGTATGCCTCGTGGAGGGGATCGATCATGAATATGCCACGAACTTCGAGAAGATTGCGACTGGCAAAAAGTCTGGAATAAAGACTTCCAACTCCAGCGGAAACAACTATCCATGGACCAGTCTCGCCTGCAAGAGCCAGGGCCTCTGAAAGCACATCCGTTGACATGCCCGCAGAATGGGGCGAGGGTGCGTTGTCAGACCATCCGAATCCTGGTCGGTCCCAGTAACAGTATCTGCTGATACCGCCACGACCGTATATATCGTTGATGAAGGGTTGCAGTGTATGTTCGACTGGTCCATTGCCGCCCTCCAGAAGGATCGTCGGCGCCTTGTCATCCGCCGTTTTGTTCCCAACACAAGCGAGATGGACTTGATAGCTATCCCCATGCACCAAGTAACGCTTACCTGGAGCCTCAAGCCCAGCGTCGAAAGAACGCATGATCAGAGTTGCTGTGAACAAGACGGCCGCGATCGCCATAACAGCCAGTAAAATGGTCTCGGCGAGAACAGCAATCCACTCCAGCAAGGAGCGCCGAGTCTCTTCTCGACCAGTAAGACGTTCTTCCTCCTCGCGCTTACCCCAAGCAACCGCTCGGTTTTGAATGGCCTGGTAGATAGAGATCAGGGCTACCCAAACGACGGAAGCGATCCCCACCCAGCCCTCTTCAAGACGGATTCGCGGCACAGCGAGGATAATACACATATCCACCAACAGCAGAACGGCGAGTATAATGGCCCATATAGTCATGGGCTTGGATGGCACGGCAAAGAATAACAGTCCAAGGACGAGGTATCCTGTCGCCAAGGTGGTATATGAAAATGCAAAGAAACCCGATCCCCGCGGGTGAATCATCGGTGGACTGACGAAGATGGAAACTAGCAGGAATGTCCACCATATGAAGCTCAGTGCCAATGCGAGGACTGACACGCCGCGCACCGCGCGCACGCTCCATAGATTGTAGGGCGATACCTGGTTCTCGTGTTAGCTATCACTTCTCTTTGGCATGCTATTTAAATTTAGTGTAGTTTTGGTTTTATTGGACTCACTGCAGGATCATCTGGGCTTAGGAGCCCCTCATTCCTATCTACAGGAAGTAATCTTGAGCGCTCAGTAGGTTCTTCGAATCTTTGCTCTGGCGCATGTCGACCTTCTTCCCCATTTTGGGTATGGGGTGGGCCCGTGGACTTGTGGTCTTTTTTGCGACCCCAAAGTGACATGGTGAATATTTGTGTCGATCTTTTATTCAGCGAGTTTCATGTAAATTAATCAATTTGAGGGGAATGTATGTTTGAAGAAATGGACCCAGGCCCAACTTGGTGATATCCAGGCTGATGGGTATGACATCATTCATTTCCGTTACAGGTTGTTCCCCGGTAACGCAGATCTATATCTTGGAATATTCAAGTAGTACGGTCATTGACTACTCTGGTGGATTTGGGCGTATTTATTTGCCACGAAATACAAAGTATTCCCCTAAAAGGTATACTACAAAAGAAGCCAAAGTGAGATGCGACTGGGTAGAGGTGGACATAGCTTCCTTTTAACCTATATATGATTGCCTTTAAGTACTCTGCTAATCACATATATTAGTTAGTAGGCACTCACTAATATTCATGCTGATTCATTCGAGAATTTGAGCAACAGAGTCCGGAGAAATCATCAACATGACTCCATTCAACCATATCTCACATTACCGGAGCCATCCCCAAACCAGTCATCCGCAGCCAAGGACTCATCAGGAGAAGCATAGTTTATGATTGTGCTCTTCGATGTTGTGTAGGCATTGTAAGCCTCAACTCCATTCTCGCTTCCAACTCCGCTAGCCGACTTCGCACCTCCCCATGGACTGCTGGGGTCATTTCGATGATGGGTATTCACCCAAGTAATCCCTGCGTCAATCTGTTCCGACACTCGGAAAGCTTGGGGAAGGTCAAGCGTCCATACACCGGCTCCCAGTCCAAACTCGCTGTCATTTGCCAATGCGATTGCTTCTTCCTCGGTATCGAAACCAGCAACGACAATAACAGGGCCGAATGCCTCCTCGCGCCATATAGATGTCTCCACTATGCTGTTGTTTCCTTTGCTGGATGCAAGTAGCGTTGGCTCGTAGAAGTATCCCTTCTCGAAATTGAATCCATCAAGCGGGCTTTGAGAAACCATCCGCTTTCCACCGATGAGAGAGACTGCATTTCCTCCATCTAGAGCGCTGTTGACTAGGCGCTCCACATTTCGTAGCTGCTTTTCGGAGATGAGTGGCCCCATGGTTGATTCCGGGTTGCTTGGGGCCCCAATTCGGCGTGTAATGCTCTCAATCTTAGCCTTAAGCTTAAGCAGTAACTCTTCCATGATGGAGTTTTGCGCTATAATCCGGGTGCTGGCCACACACGTCTGTCCACTTGCGATGAAGCTCCCGAAGACGATTCCGTTGATCGCCGTGTCGATGTTGGCCTTCTCAAATACGACCAAGGGTGCCTTTCCACCCAACTCCGCAGTGTATTTTGCCAGATTTCCACCAACAATCTTCCCAATTGCTCTGCCGGCCTCGGTGCCACCAGTTACATCCACTTTTTTCACCAAAGGATGCTCAACCAGTGCTTTGCCGGTGATAGATCCATAACCAGGTAAGACACTCAACACGCCATCTGGAATTCCGGCCTCGCGAAGGATTTTGCCCAGCAAAAGAGTTGTCAATGGAGTCAGCTCGCTAGGTTTAATTATGACACTGTTTCCAGCAGCAAGGGCTGGAGCAAGCTTTTTCACGGCGATCAACAACGGGTGATTAAACGGGGTGATCTGAACGACCACTCCGAGAGGCACTCGATCGACAAAGTTATGCAGTTTACCCATCGTCGGCAGAACAGATCGCTCCTCGACTCTTAATAGGGAGGCATAGTATTTGAACCATCTTGTCAAAGATGGGACCTGGGCCTTCATTTCTCGAATCACGCGACCCGTCTGCTTTGATTCTGTTGAGATGAGCTGTGGGAGTGCATCGGAGAGAAGCACTGCGCATTTGTCCAACACATCGGCACGATGGTGACGACTCGCACGCGACCATACACCGGACCTGTATGCTGCGTGGGCGGCGGAGATGGCAGTCTCGACATCTTCTAATGAGGCTGCATGACATCTATCAACGGTTAGCTTGGGATCCAACGTTTCCCAAAGTTGGCGAATCAGCTTACTGCGCGAAGATCTCTCCGGTTGCTGGGTCTTCAATGGGAATGCTGTAGAATTGTCAGTGCTGGTTCGAGTGTCAAGATAGCCGTTACCCACAGGTCTGCATTCCCATCTTGCTCTTTGCCGGCCAACCACAAACGATATTCCATGATAGAAATTATTCAGATACATTCAATCCTTAGAAACCCCTCCAAAATCGGGGCAGTGATGCTTTATAAATTGTGCTTATCTGGCTTATCTCCCTGAAAAGGGGGGGGGGAAATGCCCAGGTGAGGGGTCAAGCTTGGAGTAACATTCGACCTTCCGACTTTCCGTTTTATAGAGGGTTTTCCTCTTCAGGTCCTGTCCTGTCTTGTCATTTCAAGGAATGGATTGCATTGACCATGATCACAAGACTAACGTATCGGGGAAAGGGGCCATGTCGATCCCTTCTCCATCAAATTGAAATGTCGCGACCTGCACTGTTTTCATCTTCAAACCCCCCACCATGTATACTGACTATACTACCCCGGTAAACAAAACGGTCAAACCACTCTCCCATCCTGTCGGAATCAGACCAGAACATATCGCCGACGAAGAAACTCTCCTCTACCTAAAACCTAAATATGACCACCGTTCGCCCAATGAATATACCATCAAGAGATATTGGGACGACTCAACGATTTTCACAGTCACTGGCCACAAATATGGTGACACCCCAGCTCGCGAATTTCGCGATTCCTCAGGACTCCCAATGTTCCAGTCTCGTGCGGCAGTCCTAGCATGGAAAAGACCATTGCGGGTGCGACTGCCCGGCAACGAAGACGAAGAACTTGTGGATTTCAGGGTCGACATGAAACATGTCTACAGACTCACATTTCGGAACTCGATGGAGCCAGACTCGAAAAGTGAAAGCGATAGAATGGTAACGGTCGAAGTCCGAGAGACGAGCAGTTACGCGTGGCAAGGATTTTCAGCTAGTGTTGGGGGCCAGAAAGTGGTTGATGTTCGTGAGAGCATGACGATGAACAAGACACTACCCAAATGTACTTCTCAGGGCGATGTGTCCTTGATGCCACGACAAGTGCTTGAGATTCTTGTGGCTGAGGGGTTTGACTTGTCGCTTGTGAGTGTCATCTCGTTTTGGTTGGTAAATAAACACTAACTGTTTTGTTCAGGCTGCACTCATTGCCGTCTACATGGCAGATACGAGGTTCAGTACTGCACCTCCTCATCGATGCTGAGATAATAATACAAGGGCTTTTGGATATTGCAGTTGATCTGGTCTCATTCCACGCTTTTTTATGCAATGTTGTGAAACACTTCTTGGGCATGTTTGTTGTATCAGCCTGTTTGTTCTTTGTGTCAACTCTCAAAGGGCTATATACATAACCCATTTGCCTGATTGTATTTAGTTTTTATTCCTCTCTAGCAATTTTTGTTTCTCCTTTCTATCTAGGATGGCAGCTTTTTTGGAATTGGGGGAAAGCTATCTATTCAAAGCCACCACCGCATTTTTCTGGTATTCCATATAAAGAGAGCTATCTACATTCACAGACCTAAAGATCCTCTTTTTGTTTTAAGGCGGTTTGCGACTCTTCGTTGTTAGTCGTCTTATAGCTTGCACCACCTTGGTCATCAGCTAGCCGGCTAGAAAGCCTTGGGTCTATAATTTTCTCGGCCTAATACCATTGCATTCAAGATATTTACCGTATCTCGCTGCCTACAACAAGCTCTTGCGGATTGTTCCGGTTTTCATTCTCTCCGTCCAATCCCACGCATGAACAATGGCTTCTATTCCAAATTCACTCGTCTTGCTATACACGAATGCAGAGCTATACTGTGTTATTGTTCAATTTGGTCCCCCTATTGATGTATATGGCGAGTAGGCTTAGCCGAATAGAAAGGTTTTAAGGAAGCATTTGCAACCTCGGAAGTATACTCGACGCCGAGCCTTTTTCACGGCTGCGATGCCTGTTCGTAAGCTGCGCTGCCTGGATAAATGTGTGTTCACTCGTGTCGTTTACTTTTGTTCTTATTTATTTACTTCACTCTCACCCGTCATTTACTTTTATTCTTATTTATTTACTTCGCTCCCCTTCGCTCCCCTTCGCTCCCCTTCGCTCCCTCAAAGACCTTTTTATCTATCTCATTCCTTTCTTGCCTGATCGTTTTTCTTCTGAGCGCAGGGTTTGAAACTGAACACCAAAAACATCATTGTCGTCTACTACTATCCTCTTTGTCATCCTAATCACCATCAATTGTCACCATCCCTACCATCAACTCTTGGGAACGAAGCCCGCAATGTCGATTGATGATCCAAAGCTCGTTCCAACCGACGAGCAGGGCGAGCTCTTCGACCAGCTCCTAACAAAGGTGCACACAGAAGAAGTGTTGAAAAAGAAACACTATACACCCATTACGGCTCGTGGCTATGGCTCTCGTTGCGCCGCTGGCGGGGTTGTCCAGTACAGAGAATTCATTGAGAGCCCAATGCCAAATGAAAACGCAACCAGACGGCAGGCGCTCGTTATAGATTGCGAGATGGTCGGAGTTTCAGAGCGTCGCAAAGAGCTAGCCTTTCTAGTGGTCGTGGACCTTCTCACTGGAGATGTTCTCATCAACAATTTCGTCCATCCAACCAATATCGTCCGAAACTGGTTCACTCGATCGAGCGGCATAACGTGTGCCAGTATGAAGGCTGCAGTGAAGGACAACCTCGCCCTTCGAGGGTGGAAAGCAGCCCGCGAAATGCTCTTTGAACATATGGATAGTAACACTATCCTGGTCGGCCACGCTCTCCATAACGACCTGAACGTCCTGGGGGTTGTACACCCCACAATCATCGACACGGAAATCCTCACCGCTGATGCGGTGTATCGACCACTTGAGAGACCCTTCCGGAGGACTTGGAGCCTCAAGGCCTTGGCCAATGATTTGCTTGGTCTGAAAATTCAACGGGGAAAGCGTGGACACAGTGCATTGGAAGATGCGATGGCCACTAGGCAGGTGTTGCTTCACTGCATCAAAAGCCCTCGTGACCTGGAGGCTTGGGCTGATGGATTACGAAGTAAGGAGCCTCCCAAGCCTGAAAAGCCGGTCAATGAGGAGCCGTGGAAGGATCCTTGGCTTGATTAAGTTGATGAGCAAGTTGCTGATGTTTTCTTCGTGGGGTTAGCCCAAACTGTCTTCAAGGCCCGATGCAACATGTCAAATTGATATTTCAGCTTTCAGCAGAATTAAAAAGACTAAGCTAAATTTCCTAGGAATATCACACCCTGAGTCCTGGATACCGTTCTTTTCACGGCGGATGCGGTGTTCGGACCACTCCAACGGCCTATTCAACTAATATGGAGCCTCAAACTGTTGGCTGAAGATATGCTCAACAAGAGCATCCAAGAGGGTAGGAGGACCACAGTGCCCTCAAATATACAATGGGGGCACATAGCGTGATAATCTATTGCGCCAAAAACTAGGTTCAGTACTGTACCTCCTTCCCTGTGTTAAATTTATACAAGGACTTTTGAATATTACAATTGGATTACATATGTAGTCTCACTTCGCGCCTCTTTATGTAATGCTGGGGATATTATGTTGTGAAACTTGGGTGTCTTTGATGTACGTAACTGTGTCTTTATATAGGAGGCCCCTACCCCCTTGTATCTGGTCACTATTCTTCTCTCACTTATTTCTTACTTCCAACTGAGATAGATTTCAGTTAGGTTAAAATGAGAAAAGGCTGTACATATCAAAGCCACCGCATATCTCTGGGATTTCATATAGAGCTCTGTGTCCCCACAATTCACAGACATCAGTGAGTGTCCTTTTTTTTTGGTTTCATAGCCTGCTATACACCTAGACAGATGATAATTTCACTTCGGTCACCCTCTACCTAGGTATCATTTCAGTTTCTCGTAGTATCATCATTCGCTACAGGTTTACTCATCCTAAGCCTATGGTGACGAGTAACACCAACCCCACTCTCGCCCCTAAGAGACAGGAGTGGCTCTTCGAGCATCTCCAGGGTTGCGTTCACCCGGATGGCCAGTTGGAGAAACACCACTTTACAACGGTGGATAGTTGCCGTTGTGCCCCTCCTCGTCGCCATAAGCTTGCTCTTGGGATCTTATAGACCCACACCGTCTCAGTTTCCATGGAATGATTTTCGAGTTTCAGGTCTCTCTGGGACTCGACCCCTCGAGTCTCGAGTCCCAGATCCCCTTCAAATTGCTTCATCAACAGCCAGCGTAGCTCAATGGTAGAGCGTCAGGCTTTTAACCTGAATGTTGCGGTCGACCCCCGCCGTTGGCTTCAATTTTATTATATTACTTTTTTTACCTTTTTTTTACTACTCTTTACAAACAATAATGAAATGAACATATTCTTTTCCCAAGGTCCCCCCCCCTCCCCCCAATACATGCATCACGATATAGTTACATGGATATAACTTAACTATACTTCGTATTCTGTATGTATATTGTACAAAAAGCGAATATGTACTCACGTACATATGTAGTTCACCCATGCCCTATGGCAAGGATGCTAATGTAAATACATATAATCAAAAGGGTGCACATACTCAAAGTCATCGACGCCAAAATAGCCAAGGAGAAAGAAACCTATCAAAATTGGACTGTACATTTTGCACCTATTATTCCAAATATCGTAAAAAGTCATGTATGTAGGTAGGTACCACCTTCAATTTCTCCTGGTTCTTTGTTATATGTAGGCAGCCTACTCTACTATCACAGGCACGTTGGCCCACTACTACTACTACGTGGGCTAAATAAAGTTGTACACCTGCATGGGTATTTAGTGTTATATATATATTTGTTGCCCAAAAGACCGACGGCATAGGTTTCTGTAGAACTACTACGTATCCATGACCGAGGGGATATGGGCTATATGATCATGGATATAACCAGCATGCTCTGTGCTTTCATTATCTTTTGTCGGTATCAGTTCGGTAGAATTCCATTGTCCTTGTGGCAAGTTGAGACGACTGGTAACATCTATTTCTCCTTCATCGGCAAATTTTAGGCTGGGCTACAAAGGGGACGATATAGGTACACATATACCATATCCAAGGCCTAATATATCATTACCAATGCTAATATTTTAGACAAAGGGGCATTCCCAACTTCTATAGCGTTGGCATGACATCTCAGTCAGGGCTGGGAGCCCTGGAGGGCAGCAATAATATTAGTCAGCCGTAACTGACGACAGCAGTCACCCGATGTGAATGGACTCGATTATTTCTACCAAAAGTCCTAAACAATTTCGCCTTGACAGTTTATTCGCAGTGCGTGGAAGAGAACACACGTATGACAGCCTTCATTCATGCACCCCCCTCCTTTTGATCGACACAGCCGTGGTATCCACTTGAGATGAGTGACCTTCAGAAATCATATGCCAAGTCAAAACTGGCCAAATTTCCACCCGAAGCACCAATGCCTGAATCAATGAGTTATTCAGAGGATGCATGGGAGGATGGCTCTTCGGCTTCCTCGCTGTCATCGACCGGGACGATGGTCCCGTCACCCACGCGCCAGCTATTCGCCCGAACGGGCCGACGGTTCGTCTACTTCTCCAATTTCCACAAGATCAAGTTGGGACCAATTGGTTATTTGGACCAACCGATTTTCTGACACAAGACTAACATGCGACCACAGACAATCATCCCAAACCTCTTTGACATGGACAGACTTCTTTGACCAGGAGCTCTTTCTTCCAGAAGATGTGGATAATCTCCATATTGTACACCACGTCTATTTAACACCGCCAACTGAATCAGGCCCACTCTTTGTCATGCACCATGGGGCCGGTTCATCTGGACTTTCCTTCGCGACGTGCGCAGAAGAGATTCGGAAGATCCTCCCAAAGGCGGGGATTTTGTCACTAGATGCTCGAAGCCATGGCCGCACTGTCGTGACTACATTGGAAAGCAAGACTGGCGACAATGCTCCTTATACGGCAGCGGCAGCCCAGGCTGAATCTTCCGGGCAGGTTGAGCTCGACCTCCGTCTTGAGACCCTGAGCCGGGATCTAGTCCATGTGATCCACCAGACACAGACCAGAATGGGCTGGGAAAAGCTCCCTGATATCATCCTGGTTGGACACAGTCTCGGTGGTGCGGTGATTACAGATGTCGCGAAGAAAGGAGAGCTTGGCCCGAAGCTGTTGGCATATGCGGTGTTCGACGTAGTTGAAGGTGTGCTCGCCTTTTTAGTTTATATCTATCTGATACTGATATCTCTTTTTAACAGGGTCTGCAATGGATGCTCTCCAGAGTATGGAGAAATATCTTTCGACTCGTCCCACCCGATTTCCATCCCTGATATCTGGAATTGAATGGCAGTATGTCTCCATCCCGACTGTCCTTTCTTCCCACCATGACTAACAAACACTACAAGTACTCGCTCCCGCACAATCCGGAACACCACATCCGCTCGTGCCTCGGTTCCGTCCCTATTATACGAAGAAAGCGAGCCCAGCGACCCGTCCCGTCCTTGGGTGTGGCGCACCAACCTCTCCGCAACGAAACCTTTCTGGGAAAACTGGTTTGTTGGCTTGAGTAGGAAGTTCCTCGATGCCCGAGGTGGCAAGCTACTACTACTTGCTGGGACCGATAGATTGGATAAAGAGTTGATGATCGGGCAGATGCAAGGTATGCGCTTCGAAAATCTCTCTGCCAGCTGTCTATAATCGTTCGGCATGCTCACTTTAGTGTCACAGGCAAATATCAACTCCAGGTCTTTCCTGAAGCAGGTCATTTCGTCCACGAGGACCAGCCTGCGAAGACTGCGCAGATCCTGGCGGACTTTTACCGACGCAACGACCGGAGCGCATTGGTGCTTCCACCCAAGGTGGCGGATATGCAGGCATCAGCCGCGATGAAGAAGGGAACTGGTGCTCCTGGTGGCTCAACGGGACACCTGAGATAGTACTGTGATTTATCCTAGTGTTTGAAATGAGATATGATATCCAATGAAAGGCCGGCCGTTTATAGATGTCAACACATGCTTCTCGAGCAAATATGTGATCTACAAGGAACTTTCTCTAATGCGATTACGTCTACAATTGATGGGATTTAGTTACTCTCATGCACGGAAACAAAATCATATGAGCAGAAAAAGTCTCATTTTCGAACGGGTTGAGAAGATCCTTGGGCCCAAGTCAACTCGGCCACAAAGGGCAGCCGGAAGTCCAGTCTCCAATCCGAAGCTTCATACCAGCCCGCTGCGATAAACATTAGAGCAAGGAAACAGGGGGAAAAAAAGCTGCCGGACACGGTAAAACGTTCGTGCCCCTCCATCGATAAACACCAAGAATCAAGTTTTCGAGATTCCGAACGCCACCGGGATTCCATCAAACGGAATCATCATGCGCGGATCGTGAAAAGGGATGTGATAATACAAGGGGGAGTAAGGGTATTCTGAGAGAGAAAAGAAAAAATAGCGTATGACGCCAAGGAAAACGGACCTAAGTGCCATTTTAAGGCAAATAGGCACCACCAGCAACCACCAAATTCATATTGGTGAACTTGACCTTGTAGACAGGAGACTTCTTAGTAGGGAAAGCGCTGATTTGGTCGGCCGTGACAACGACGTCCTTTCCCTTCTTTTTCTTGGTCTGGCTTGTCGAGGGGTTCGCACCTGCATCAAGTCTGGTTCCAGTGCCTGTTTCGCCGATGATACGACCACCCTGAGTGGTTTCCTGAGAACCAGCAACATCCCAAACTCGCACGGTACCATCAGCTCCACCGGAGACCAGCACCGTGGACTCCACGCTCCAGCTGACTGACCAGATTCCGCCCTTGCCGTGTCCACGCATGCGCTTCAGTAGTCTACCAGGAGCCAGGTCCCACAAGATGATGCAACCCTGGTCATCGGCGGATGCCAGAAGCTTTCCATCGCGGCTGCACTCCATCGCGGTGATGCTGCCAGTGTGGCCAGTGAACATACGGACAGCATTACCAGTCGAAACAGCCCACATGCGAACAGTGTGGTCAGAGCTGGCGGTGAAAATGTATGCCGAGTTGGGATGGAAGCAGACGACATCAACATCATGGTCATGGCCGACGAAGATACGCTGCTGGCGGATTTGGTCACTCACCCACAAACGGGCGGTCCGGTCCGATCCACCGGAGACAAAGTAGTGACTAAAGGGTCCCCAGCTTAGGTCCCAGACAGGGCGGTCGTGGCCCTTGTAGACGACCATACATTGCCAGCTATCAAGAGACCAAAGGCGAATAGTCTTGTCCATGGATGATGAAAGCAGCCAGCGTGCATTGGTGGCGACCTTGTCATCCCCCGAAAGGCCTTCGCGAGCAGATGCGCAGGGCTGAAACGCAACAGCAGTGACGGGACCGGAATGGCCGATAAGGCGGCGCGAACTGGCAGGTGGTGAGTTATCAAGGTCAGGGTCAGCAGCCTGAATGTTTGTGCCATCAAGGCTCCAAATTCGAATATACGACTGCTGGAATCCGACGGCAACAACCTGGCTGTCATCTGAAAAGTCCATGCAAGTAACTCTGTGTATTTGTTAGTAAAGCTCCGCGTTGATAAGACTGATCAGATGAACATACCCATCGTAAGTGTTGTGGAATGTGAACATGCACACACTAAGTCCAGGACCGACACCACCTGTGCGAGCCTTGATCTCGAAACGGTCGCGATGTTCCATAACCTTCTTCACCTCAATCTGAACGTCACGAGCAGTGGACTGAGGGAAAGGAAGATCTGCACGATTAGGTGCTTCGTCGTCATCTTCATTTTTAATCATTTGGTCGAACTCTTGAATGAGCGTATTACGGCCAGCGGCAGGAGGTTGTTTCGCATCTTCTTCGGCTAGTTCAGCCCGCACGTCCTCCTCCAGAAGTTGCTCCATGGGGAGTCTTCCGAGCTTCAGGCGGGGGAGTGTGCCGGCCATGGCCGGGTTGTCACCGGTATAAGCTGAGCCGGGGTGGTGCCCCGGAATGCCTTCATCCTCAGCCGGGAAGGTCTGGTCCGCACTGATCTGATTCAACATGGCAGCGAAACTGAATCGGTCATCTGCTGCTCGGTCCAAAGTTTTCACCGAGCAAAAGCTGCTGAGAATGGCGTTCATAACAGAACCTCCCTCTTTATCCTTGCTCTCTAGGAACTGGAGAAGATTGGTGTAAGCGGGGTTGCTCAGCACAACGCGATATTTGTTGTTGCGGTAAAGCTTAGCAACGGAGTTGTCTTGCAGATGCTCCGGCAAGCTGATAGGCTCGAAATGGCGGACGTCGTCCGTATGCTCAGGGAGGAACATGTTCTTGTTGGTTTCAAAGAATGACTTCGCATCCTGAGGATAGAAGGAAGTGACCATATTGAAAAAGGAATAGACAAACAGCGGCCATAGAACACGTCGAAGTTCAGGCTGTGAGAGAATTAGCATCGAGTTGTCAAGTCGCTTCTTGCTTGTCGTACCTTGTATAGGTCAAGATTTTCCTCAACCCAATTCTTCAGTAAATCTAGAAATATATTAGTTGATATGTTGAATCACTTAGTGGAATAACCAGCTCACCAAAGCCTTGTCGAGTTTTAGGACGAGAATCCTCCCCAAGTTGAGGGAGAGGACGCCCATCGATCTCCTGGTTGGCAGACTCCATGCGCAACATTGCCTCTGTACGGCTGTAGCCCTTCTTGGCCAAATAATCAATAACCTAGAGAATATCAAAAGTCAGCGTGCAATTCAATCCAAAGTTATTCGAGCAAACAAAAAAAATCGCAAGACAAGCAGGACGTAATTGGGGCAGTCTAAGTGAGCAAACAGACAGCCTGGTCACGTTCCCGTCTCTCCTCAGGGGTGAGGGGTCGCAAAGGCTTCGCGATGGTTGAATGTGGCACAGATTGTGCTGGAGCCATATCAGCCGCAGGCACAGTAGTCACCGCCGGCTTTTCTCCCTCCTTGGTATTCTTGGCCAACGGGGTCGGGCGTGGGCGTCGGCGAGCTGGGCGTCGGCGAGGAGGCTGCCAATCCTTGCCTCGAGTTGGCATAGCCACAGCAGTTCTGGTGGTATCTTGCGAAGGCGGCGCGTGTTATGTAAAGATGAAAGAAAAGTATGGGTTGACAGATAAATGATAATCGTGAAAGTGTGAAGAATGGTTGTTGAGAACCGCGTGAAGAAAATTGTGAATGACTCTGAGTTGTGATGCCTTGCGTGCTCAGTCACAGACCTTGAACGCGCGTTAGGCAATAACAGCTAGATACCAATGGTCTTCGAGGTCTGTGAAATGAACCATATCGTCGGCATTGCCGAGAAACCCGGTGCGGTCCTCCGCGATGGACTTCCGTCACCACCCACAGGCAGCAATGGCCAATGGACGAGCAGCTCCTGGCCTTGTCGCATCAACCGAATGACCGACGTTGCCGCGCGCTATCTTGAAGTTTCAATCATGGACATCAATCATCATCCAAGAGCTGCAATAGATGATGAACAGGGTGCTCGAGGGCTCGTGGCATCTTCAATGTCGTCGGCGTTGAGGCAAAATGACTTAAGAGTCCTCTGTCTTGGATACCCAGCATCACATTCTGGGGGAATCCATTGGAAACGTCGCCATATATCAAGCTTCTCAAACTCGGCTGATTCTGAAACACATAGGACGGACATAACGTGCAAGGAACAATCATCGCAAAGGGACAACAAAGGGGAACGACGAAAACTTCTCGAACAACGCACAAATGAATCACAATGGTACCTACTATTTGGTTCAAATTCTGCTGTGACATAGCACCACTGGGCGGTGCACTGGGTCCTGGAGTCGGTGCAGAATGAACGGGGGTTCCAGGTAATGGTTGCTGGGAAGGCATCGCCATCCCATTGCCGTTTACACCTGGTCCCATACTGCCACTGCGAGGTCCAGGGCTTGGGGCCCCGCCTGGTGCCGACATAATCGACAACTAATCGACAACAACTTCGAGACAGATCCTCAGATTGCGGCGGAGGATGGCAACAGAGCAGGGTTTCGTACAATCGCCGGCGATTTATATGATGGACTTAGATGGTCAGCTATCAGTGTTTTTTCTAATGTATATAACGCCCAAAGGTATATGGGACTTTCAGCGTTCAACGATAGAATAGTGGATTTGATATCTTGAATTTGATATCCCGACGAGCTGGGCTACCTCACCGCTTATTAAGACCTCCCCAGTTTCCATCACGTGACTACAACTAACAAGCATCCCAATCTCCACGGCGACCTCGATCTCTCATTCTACAATCGAAAAGCCGGTGGAATTAATTCCTACAGAGCAGTTATCTAATTTTGTCCCCCTTCGTACAACGCCCGACCAGTCAACATGAGAGAAGACGCGCCGCCGCAAGAACTACCTGGCTTTACCTCCGCCGATCGCATTCGACAGCTGAATGATATGGACAAGGTACTATGGTCATATAAACTATGAAGAACCATTTACTGATTCTTATTTATTAGGATATTACCAAACTTCTTCAATCTGCTGGTCTCGCGATCCAAGCCTTGACCAATGCCAAACCGGGCCCCTCTTCCGTTGCACCAGATGGATCACTCGACTCGCACAAAACGCGGTTCAAAGAAGCAAGCGCAAAATACTTCGCGCTTCTCTCCTCAGCCGATGTCTCCCTCCGCCGCCAGATCTACTCCCTAGAGGAATCATCTCTCGTAGGACCCGAGAGGGCCTCACGCGCAGGGGACACAAAAGCTGGAGCCAGAAACGAAGGAGTCGCGGGAGCTAAATCGCGAGCTCCAAACTCACTGGATATCAGTCGGCTCAATAGCCGGAAGGATACAGTTGGAAAAGATAAGGAGGCTGAATTGTGGGCGGCTGCTCGTCAATTCGTTGAGCAGATGCAGAAGCCTTCCGAGACAGGCAAGGATTCCAGGCCAGCGAATGAACCGGAGGACATGCAGGTGGATTGAATGATGTGCTATCTGTTAATTCGGCGCGATTGGTTGATTTTGCTTGATGCGTTTATGATACCCCAGGCTATATGCTGCCACTGGCATGGAAATTACGAATACAATGAGTCCCATTGGAAGATGATACATATTTACAGAATGCCAGGTAACCAATCCCAGGCGCAAAGTGTGTATAGATCATCGTTCAAGGATATTCACAGAACTACGCTATACAAAACGAGAACGCAACGACAGGTATAGTTCATCGGCCTAGCCGAGCAGGATATTTCTCGGAACAGTAGACATGACTACTTCTGCATGGACATGATCATTTCCCGCTGGGTTTCCCGGTCTCTGTTCGCATCAGACAATGGGCCCAAGCCTAGGTTCATGTTAGCATATTGCAACGGCACAGATATTATGTGCATCCACTTACTTCGGAGCTCGCCAACGACATCCTTTGCCTTTCCGAAGTAAACCTCCTCTGTGATGTGAAAGTCTAGGTCAGTATAAAATTCTCATGCCATTAAATGGCGACGAGAGAAAGGGACATACGTAGCAAGTTGCGCATCTTCAACTCCATATCCTCCACCAGCCTGCCCACATTGGCGACATGGCTAGCATCCGACTCCACAGGCAGATCAACTTCCACCTGGCGAGTCATGTTCCCGCTGAGGTCCATATCACCAAGAGCTTCGGTTTTGTTGGCCAGGTGGAGGATGACGGTACTAGTGAGTTTGTAGTGCGACATGCGAGCGCGGTCGGTGGCCTCGAAAACGTGAATGCTGTCCCATTCGCCGGAGCTCTGGGAACCCGGGGTGACACCTAATCAAGAGACACACAGTTAGTCGCAATCCAAAGCATAGAAAGTAACCCGTAGTCAGTACATGACGCACCCTTCTTCAATAGAATCACGCCGGCAAATCCATCGTCCAAATCCCAGAAATACACACTCCCCACGCCTCCCTCATAGTACAGCTCGCGGTAAACATCGAACGACTCGTTGGCGGCAACCTCGAGCTTGCGCACTCGCTCACTGGGAACGGTACCGTCCTCGAGCGGAGGATCAAACTCGTTGCTCCATGGTGACCGGTAGCTATCGCCGTCGCGGTTGTAGTCGCAGAGTAGATAGTCGCGGTTGCTCTGCGGGCAGCGGCGAATCTCCAGGGGCTGGTCAACGGAGGAGAGGAGGTCTTCGGTGAGCTCGGGGACGATTGAAGTGATGGCTTGCAAGTTGGTCTTGGTATCCCGTGGGTTCAGGCGCCGAAGGAGGTCGCTGCAGAAGGGGTGGTCAGCTCACTTGTCTCCGACTGCATGGGGCGGGGTTGCCTCGGGGTCTGGGATTGTCAAGGCGAGTGTCATGGCTGGGGGGCAAAGGGATCTGTAGTGTCATATTGGTTGCGAGATGGGTTACTCACAGCGCGCTGTCAAATTGTGCATCAGCCATGGTTGCGAAGGTTAGTTGTATACCTGTTGCTTGATGAATGGCGGTGTTGATCTTGGGCGGATGAGGTGCGTGCATATTTCGGGCTGATTGCGTGGCAGTACGTGATATCTATAACAAGGGCAATATATCAACTTCAACAGTATCTATAAAAAGACGAGAAAAGACTACCGGAGCATATAGCTACAGATCTGCACATGGAAATTTCTTTGATTTTCTTTGATTCTGAATTTATTGTATGAAATACGCTCTCTCTGCAAGATCTTGGTAGGAAAGTAAGACCATTATCGGATTGTTGGATCGTCAGGGTTTTTGCAAGTAATGGAGAAAATAAATTTCCATGGCTGTAGTATGTAAATATAATTTTCTGTCTCTCAAGGAGATCCAGAAGCGAGACTCATCTCCTCCTGCCACCACCCTGCAAAGATATTCAACCTCTCCGTCCGTACCCTAGCCATCTCCCTTCCCGTGGCAGTCTTCATCATCCCCTCCAGCTTAACCAACTTGTCCCCAAAATGTTCAATGGAATTATCCATCTCCCATTTCCCATCGACGCAGTACTTCTTCCCTACAGCTCCAAGGAAGGTAAAACACCTGCCAATTCCAACAGCCCCGATGGCGTCAAGTCGATCAGCGTCCTGGACAACGCCAAGCTCAACAAACCCATCCTCATCAACCATCCTCTGGATCAACGCCGGATCCTTGCATTCAGTCGTATAAGAAACATGTGACACGATCGTCTGCACCCTGGATGCGAGTTCTGGGGTCGCACCCCGCGCAAGGAGGGCATGCTGCACCATCGTCGTTGGGTCAAGTTCTTCGCTTCCAGGAGCTGCACTCATCTTCGAAAGGTACTTTCTATCACCAATGTCATGCAACAGTGCTGCAAGTTTGACAACTGCCCCGTTGTATTGTGTTGTCGGGTGCAGTGCCCGTTCTGCTTCCAGGATCTTGTTGGCGAGCGCTCCCACTCTGTGGACGTGCGCTGGGTTATGAGATGGGTCGTGGCCTGACATGCAATCTGTCACGAAAGCGGACATCTCGCTGTAGAGCGCTTGGAATTCTTCGCTGGTATCATCCATTGTGGGCGCTTTCAATCCGGTTGTTGGGAGATTGGGAGATTTTTCGGCCCGATGATACGAACTGAATGATAGCCAGGACTTATGCCAACGGGACAAGTTGGATTTTTATAGCAAGGTAACTATTGGTTGCTATGTCCCCAGGCAACAGCACCATATTTTGAAGAAAAACACGGAATTTCCCCCGCAGTAAACACATTTGGCGGTGAATGATACTCGACTCGTTTTTTTCCCGTCAACTCATAGCTGCGGAGATAGCCACGGGATGCATATTGCAATCTTACGTTCTATGCAACCTGTGTTTCCGTGGAATTGTGGAAACAGCTTCATAGTTCTTGAAGATATAGACAGGTCCCTATGTTGTACATGTGGGGTGTCAACTTCGCGGGGACTGACCTGCAGCGAAGGCATTGTGGTTAGGACCAATAGACTGTTGAGAGATTACCTCACAAGGTCTTGGTTGAATGTGAGTACACCGGTTGAAAATTATGATCATTCCATTTAAAAAAACGCTCCATATCACACGGAAGAAAGTAAATTATGTGACATGGCCAACAGAACCCCCATAGATCCAGATCAGGAATAGTCCCGGATGACCATGCCGAACTACAAGGTAGTAGACCGGATACCTAATCCATCTTGCTCACAGAGTAAAGGCAGCAACAACCAGGCCGAAGAGACCAGCAGCGGAGGCACCAAGCTTGACATTGGCAGCAGCGTTGGCGGTCTGCTGCGAGAATCCAGAGGAGCTGGTAGCAGTGCCCGAGGAGGAAGACTCATCGTTGTCGTTGTTATCGTTGCTGTCATTGTTGCCCGAAGCTGAAGGTTGATGTTAGTAGAGTTCCGTATTAACACAAAAATGGATATAGACATACACTTGGAATCAGTGCTCGACGAGTCGGAGCTAGTCTGTGTGGCAGTGCTGCCGGTACCAGTGGAGGTGGTGGAAGAGTGGGTTGCAGTTGTACCACTGCCATTGCCACCCCAGAAGTGCGAGTTGTAGCAGGACTGCTCACACTCGGCGTACTTCTGGATGTCTGCCGGAGAGCCAGTGCCCTGGGGACAGGCAGAGACACAGTTGTTGGTGTCATTTACCTGGTTATCGCTGGGACAGGGCACATGGTAGCACTTGGCTGTGCAGCAGATATCCGTGGCTTCGCCTAGAGTTGAGCTGGGTTAGTATCAAGCTAAAGGTGAGAGTGGGAAAGGGTAGCTTACAGCTCTTTGCGCACTGAATCTCAGGAGTAGTAGTAATGGTTGAAGGGCTCGCGGTGGTAGTGTCTGCGGCAGCGACGAAAGCCAGCAAGGCCGAGAGAGCAAGGATGCTGAACTTCATGTTGAGTGAAAGTGTATTAAGAAATGATTAAATCGACCAAGAGAAAAAGTGTTGGTAAGTAGTGACAGTGTATTGAAGAAAAGAGTGGCAGAGATGTAGGGTGGGGGAAGAGCAGACAGCGAAGTATTAAATATTATTGATAACAAGCCCACAAAGCAAACGGACGCCCTTGGACCTGACATGGTCTTTGCCTCAAAACAAACCCCAGAGATAAAAAAAGGGTATACCACAAATTCCCATTCGTTATGTCTCAGATTTAATCCGAGGATGTTAGAGTTGGCGCTTTGGCTTCGACAGACCAAGCCCATCTAGGTGATGCACGACGATGATCTTACTTCCCCGGACAAGGATATCGTGTAGGATAATCTCCCCCTTTCCTCCTTAGGAAGGGGGTTTCTATTTTGTCGCAAATTGAGACTTCGGGGGACAGCAGAACTGTCAAATTGGACAATATTGATTGACTTTAGGCATTAGCGTGTGAGCAAGGGACCGATTTCTTTTTCACTGTAGTATATGGTCAACTCCCATTGGCTCTTAGGGCACGGCAGGAGAACCTTGAAAGTCACAAAGAGCAGAAAAGACAACCCTGAGGTTGTAAGTAGTTAGTTAGTTAGTACAGAGTACATTGTACACAATAACCTTGGAATAGGGCTACTATTTGTCAGGTGGAATATCAAAACAGAACATAAGGGGCAATGGGACTAGGCACATGTTCAATATGATAAACAAGTGTGTAATTTGAATTCCTCAAGCACAAATTTAGGTAGCATATACTCCCGTAGTTCATGTAGGCTCGGCCATTCGAGAGATGAAGTGCATTCAACGATTTGGCGCCAACTCATAGATAGGGTCAAATGCAAACCATACAAACATAACCCCATCACCTGACTACGCGACGCGACGCGAGACCATTGCACATACGTAGTGCAATGGGAATGCCTTTCAACTATCCACGCGATGTCGACAGATTCCGAGTCGGATTACTTCGATGATGACGACTTCGTAGTCCCTGGAACCCCCGATGGCCCCTCCCGTCCCGCAAAACGCCGCCGCGTTCGAAATCGCGGGGAAGAGCGCGAAGGTCAAGATGATGGTTCTTCGATCGACTCGTTCTCTGATATGGAGGATGATGATTTGCCCTCACGGCGCCGGGAATCACCTCATGGCTTCGAAGAATATCAGGATCGCCCCAAAAACAAGAGCTGTGTACTGAAGCAAGCTAGTGTCCAAAATGACATGTTCGTCACGCAACTCACCCAACCCTCCTCAAGCCCGGAACGAATACGGGGCCCGCGATGGCAGAAGCCTGTTACAAAACCTTCTCCGCCAAAATTTGAAACCAGGTTGCAAGATGGTGGTGGTGGTGGTGGTGGTGGACAGGACAGGGATTATACCCATGATGATGAGGAGTTGATCGCCGCTATCGCAGCTTCCTTGGATTCATTTGAGGAGGAGAAAACAACCAGAGCGGTATTCAACCCCCCAAGTTTATCAAACAATACTGCTCCCAAAAAGCTTGCCCCGCCGGAACAGACAAACACGCATGTCTCAGCGGATGTTCCGTTTGAGCTGGAGGACATACCTGAAGGTGCATTTGATTCTTCGCCATTATTGTCACCAGTAGGACGACCGGTCCATCCTGCAGCCCCGCAATTCAGTCAATCCCGAGGCCCAATTCGACAACCACATCTCAGACAGAGCACATTATTCGGAATGGTTGCTCCAAACCCCGAGGTCTTGGTACCGCGTCAACAAGACTGGGGCCCGTCAGAGAAGACCGAACCACCGACGCAACACAAACTTGTCACAGATGCTTTGGATACATGGGTCTACCCCACGAACTTGGGTAAAACCAGAGATTACCAGTTCAACATCACTCAGGCAGGCCTGTTTCATAATCTACTCGTGGCCTTGCCAACGGGTTTGGGAAAGACATTCATAGCAGCTACAATTATGCTGAATTGGTTTCGCTGGACGAAAGATTCACAAATTATTTTTGTAGCACCAACGAAACCCTTGGTTTCGCAGCAGGTATCGGCCTGCTTGGATATTGCCGGAATCCCACGTTCGGAGTCGACCATGCTCACAGGAGGAGCATCGCCGGGAATTCGCGCCCAAGAGTGGAAATCAAAGCGGGTGTTTTTCATGACACCCCAAACACTGATCAACGACCTGAAGACCGGAATCGCCGATCCCAAGCGAATCGTGTTGTTGGTCGTTGATGAAGCTCATCGCGCGACGGGTGCGTATGCATATGTGGAGGTGGTCAAATTCCTTCGGCGCTTCAACAACAGTTTCCGCGTGCTGGCACTCACAGCAACGCCGGGCTCAACGGTCGAATCGGTACAGGCGGTTATTGATGGCCTGGACATAGCACGTGTCGAAATCCGTACGGAGAACTCGATCGACATTCGCGAGTACGTTCACGCTCGCAATATCGAAATCGAAACATTTGAGAATTCAGATGAAATGATTTTCTGCATGGACCTCATGTCTGCTGCCTTGCAGCCCTTGCTTGACCAACTCCGGACTCTCAACGCCTACTGGGGACATGACCCTATGGGACTGACTGCGTACGGTCTCACAGTGGCGAGGCAACAATGGATGCAGTCCGACGCTGGTCGGAATGCCAATTTCGGCTTGAAGGGCAAAGTCAACTCCATTTTCACTGTTCTTGCTAGCCTGGCCCACGCTATCGATCTCCTCAAGTACCACGGCATCGTGCCATTCTATCGCCATGTGATTCATTTCAAATCAAGCTCCGAGGGACAGAAAGGCGGAGGTGGAAAATACCAAAAGCAAGTTGTACAAGACGATAATTTCAAGAAACTACTCAGCCATCTTGAACCATGGAGTAAGAATCCAGAGTTCATTGGGCACCCGAAATTGGAATATCTGAAGTCGGTGATTTTGAATCACTTTATGGACAGGGGTGAAGGGAAAGAGTTGCCTGACGGCACTGGTCACCCTGCCACTCGTGTGATGATCTTTGTACATTTCCGTGATAGCGCTGAAGAGGTTACGAGAGTTCTCAAAAGATATGAGCCCATGATTCGGCCTCATGTTTTCGTGGGTCAATCAAGCGCCAAAGGCTCTGAAGGCATGGACCAAAAGACACAGCTCAGAATCATTGAGGATTTCAAGAAAGGCACATACAACACGATCGTTGCTACCTCCATCGGCGAGGAAGGATTGGATATTGGAGAAGTCGATCTGATCGTGTGTTACGACTCGTCGGCATCGCCCATTCGTATGCTGCAGCGCATGGGTCGAACTGGCCGTAAGCGGGCTGGTAACATCACTCTGCTATTGATGAAAGGCAAAGAAGAAGACTCCTACATCAAAGCCAAGGATAATTACGAAAAGATGCAACAAATGATTGCCAGTGGCGCTCGGTTCACGTTTCACGACGATCGTTCTTCACGCATCTTACCCGCGGGCGTCCGTCCAGTGCCCGATAAACGAAATATCGATATACCCCCGGAGAACTCGCAGCGAGAACTCCCCGAGCCGAAACGCAAAGGGCGAGTGCCAAAGCGACCTGCCAAGGTATTCCACATGCCTGATGATGTGGAGACAGGGTTTACACGAGCCTCGACTTTGGCTGGCGACAAACCTCAGAAGAAGAAAGCCGCTGCACCCAAAAAAGCAGCCACCCCCAAAAAGAGACCCCGGACACCCACACCCGAGCCTGTGGATGTTCCGTCGGTGGAGGATGTTGTTCTTAGCACGAGTGAGCAAAATGATCTTGAACATCATTATCAGAACATCGGTGCCACCTCTCCGCAGTTCATCCGATTCCCTCGCAACGACGCCTTTCCACGTTTGCAACTCATCGAAAGACCCACAAAGAACGTCAAGCATGGGTCTCTCACGCAACGCATGGTAAAGGCACTACGGAAGATGCACGAGGCCGGCCCTGACTGCGACCATCGATTCAAAGAGATTTTAGCCCGCGAACCCCCCTCGTCAGACGAGTCCAGTCAAACGGTCCGGAGTGATTCAAATAAGAAGCCTCGGCGCAACCCAAAGCCCTTGAAAACACCGTCCAAAAATACTGCTCGACGAACTACCACCAAGGCCACTGCAAACCCCGCTGGCGGGGAGGTTGTTTCTTTGTTATCTCCAGATCGTGAACCCAAGCAGAAGAACGATCCTTTTGCCTTCATAGATGATGACTTTGGTGATTCTGGCTCTGATTTTGAGCTGATGGATGCTAGCCTTTTGTTTAGTAGTGGGTCGAAACCTAAAGGTCCGAAGCCGAACAGACCAATTATTGAAGATAGTGATGAGTGATGAAATAGAGACAGGCGTTGGATGCTATTTGGATATGGGAAGATTCCTGCCGCATTCGAACATAAGAATGCCATTGCATACAGTTGATAATTTTTATGAACTCATTTCACTTTAAAAACATCCATATTAGATGATTTATTCTATAGTGTCTACTAATAATAAAACGTGCACTTTAATCCGCTTGCCACAATTACTACTGCTAATGACTTGTCTATAGTAATCCTGTACTTAGGGTTGATGCCTAAAGTACGGAGTACCAGGCAGTGAATATAAAATGGCTGCCATACCTACCATCTGAACCAAACTGTCTTTGAATGTGGCTGTAGCTGTATAATTCGATCTGTTCTTTGCTGTATTGGAAAATCCTTGTGGGAGAATTTTCTTGGGCTACATGTTTCAAATAAACCCGTAGGACCATATATTGCTCTATCTGTAAGAATGCCTCCAACAATACCTTTCCAATAGTGAGTGTAATCTTCTTGAAGGAAAGAGAAGCCAAAACGGACATTCTCTCTGCATTGATTCTGCATAAGATGATAGAGTGTAGGTTGGAGGGATCGATGATTGGGCGGTTGATTACCCTTATATGTGTGTCCGCCATGTAGGTTCGGCGAGCCTGAGCTTCCCAGGGACAAATGGAGCCTGGAAGTTGAACGGCCAAACAAGACAATTTGTTTTGTGGAAGCTGAACGAAGAGCTGGGAAGATATTTTGCGTGCAATTTTGTCGGTCTTCCAGATTGACACTGATCAATTAGCAAAGAGAAGGGGAAAGTGCTGGTGCATCTTGGACCCATGCTTGGTATTCTATGGTGGTATTATCCTGGTAAAGTAAACAAGATGATCATAAGATTTCCTGCTTTTCCTAGGTATCGACACAAGGAAGCCTTAGGGAGTCGAGATGGTTGAAGTAGAGAGTGGGGGTCGTGGAATGTCTAGGAGAAAGAAAGAAAGAGGAAGATGAAGATGGAAAGTCTTTATTGTGATAGAGTGCCTGTCAGCTTAGGGGATAAAAAGCGCAAACAAGTTAAATAAGAGTAGAGTGAGAGATAGATAAAGAGTACGCTTGGTCACCCTAAGGTACATCCCTAGGTTCTATTCTGTTACAACCTGCCCCTGGACTGGCGAGTTACCAACTAGGCCAAAAAGACCATTATATATCTGAAAATCAACAACTGAACGCCAATACGCTAGGCTGACCGGAGACGCGACATACTCCATGGAGAAACCACCCCTCCAAGCCACTGACGTAGTCTCCTCCGACTACCAGAATATGGCCATCCTACTCGGAGACGTCAAGGGACAGGGAGCAAGCTAGTTCACATCTTCCACATTGAAGGCTACAACATCGAGTGCGCAGACAAGACAGACAAAGCCAACAAAAAGTTATATAACCCCGAAAAACTTTACAAAGCACAAAATCGACTTTGACTACAACGACACGAAACACACCCCGTACCACAACAACCGTAACCTGAAGCTGTTAGAAAACCATGAGAACATTCTGGCATCACCGCCCCCCAAAAGGAAAGCGGCCACCCGAAGCTACACAGCGCAACACCGAAGCTGGCGCTAACAACCCGAAATCCGAGCTTGAACCCGACATCGAGCTCGAGATAAAGATCTTTTCTATCGCCCAATTAGACCCAGAAGCCGGTGGCATCACTCAGAACACCAAGAATATGGCGATCGCGGCTCAGGATGACACATGGGACTGCGATGAAGATGAGGCCACATACAGGGCATACAGAGTACCTGGATCGCCGAGTATCACGCGAGCAAGGCGAACAAAGCTGCCCTACTGACGAAAACCTTTCGTATTGCCACCTTGATATATCAAGTTCATCTAGCTTAACTACTCTCTACACCTATTTCTTCCCTGTCTTCTTAATTTTATTTTCCGTCCTTGAGCTATTCCTTGTGTAAACCATCGCCTATGTTACAGGTCTTTGTATTTATGACATTTACTGTTAATTAACGACATGTAATGATAGAATATATTTAACGCTGCCTCTTTCCTAATACCTTCTACGTGATATGTATATATGGAATACATTGTATTTTTTTTGGTGCTTTGCAGCTATCTGTTTCTTGGTGATTGTATTCCATTCTAGCTTAAGGCTTGTTGAAAGGGTGCATATCACTCCCATTGCCTTGAAAAAAAAAAAAGAGAGACGAACCTGGCTGTAAATCATCGCCGAGCCTCCCATCTATCAGAACATAAAAACTCCAGGAACGTTCGGGGCTGGATCTGGGTATTTGGGTATTTGTGTGTTTGTGAACGATATCAAACGTGTAAGGTCAATCCGCAAAGAAATCAGAAAGCCGAAAAAGAACCCACCTCGAGAGAAAGATAGATAGTATGGGTTTATGCAAGTGTTTAGTATGTAAGAAGTCAAAGCAAGATAAAATCGAAGGGACGGGAGAGAGGAATGAAGAAGCACCAGACTCCGATTGCGATCAGCGACGCCGCGCGAGCACAATTTCTAAATCAATGCAAAGAGTGTAGAGCAAAAATAAGACAAAAAAGAGGGAATATCGAGTGAATCAGACTCGGTCCCGAGCAAAGTCAAGCACCTCGCAATCGTCCTCAAAGAAACCATCGTCGGCTTTCAGTGGAGTGGAGTGCCTCTTCTTGCGGCGGGTGGTGATAACAACTTCCTCCACATTGCCGGTGCTGTTCCCAAGAGTGATGAGGTTTTCTATATCACCACCAGCCCCAAGTGAATGTCCATGGATGACGGCGTTCTCATCCTCGTCATCGCCATGGTCATCGCTGGAGCTGTTGAATGACCTCAAGTGCACTTTGATCACTGGGATATCATTGCCAAACACCCATTGTCCACTCGGCTCACTTGCTTCGCTGCTAGAGGAGAAGACACTCAAACCAACCCGCTGATCCGTGTGGAACGGCTGATATGGGGTATTTGTCTCAATCTCAGCCTGTGAGAGAGGCTGGCAAAACGATCGTGCAGCACTCGATGGCTGAGAGCTGACCGAAGGAAGAACAAGAGAGGCATGGACGGTTAGTTCTGGATCAAAGGCAGACAGAGGAGCCGGTCCACAAGGACCCTGGAGATTATCAGGTAGTTTGATCTGAGACTCCTTACCGCCGACAACAGAGTGAGGCTGTCGATTCTTGTGGCCGGGTACAGTAGCACGCTTGAGGCGGTACATCTTGAAGTACCCGCCATCCACAACACCCAAGAATATGAGGCCCTTGCTGCAAATCCACGTCACCCGGGAAGGTGCAGGGTCTTGAGCTAGCCCTGGCAAGTGTAAACGGTTCTCTCCGACATGGCGCAAAGTATTCACAGTACCCGTTGCGGCGCCCATTGACTTGCTCAGGCCTGCAGCGACAACCTTCCCGCTTTTTACACTGGCTGCAGAAGGTAACGCAAATCCACTCATATTGGGAAATGCAGCGCCCGTGGACGGGACACGACCCCGAACAGCGGAGAAGAATGGCTGCGTTTTACCGCCAACCAACTTCATAGCTGCTGACAACGGGTTGCCACCGGCAGTTTGGCCAGTCACCTCATCTGCCATGGGGTCAATAGCCGGCGACTTATTCGCAGTAGGCTTTGCGCGGCGGAATGGGGGCCATTGAAATGCGCTTCGAGGTAGATCGAAAACGTGGACGGTGCCTTTACGTGTAATTACAGCCAATCTATCACCCGCCGGCGCCGTCCAAATCACATCAACGATACTAGATGTAGTCAACCGCGCGTATCTAGCAATCTGGCGCACATTTGGGTTCTGTCCCGTCTGGTCATCAGCCATAAAAGCCATGGACCGACAGTGCTTGAGCTGCATGAGATCCCACACGTATTGCACATCGCCCTTCTTGCTTGCTGTGAACAACATCAAGCCGTTCGGAGAAAGAGACAAGAAGCTGCAACCATTAGGGACCTGGAACGTCGAGACTGGGTGGATAAACACATTTCGTATATCCGTGCCGTCTTCAAATCGTCTCAAGTCGATGATGGATACAGTGTCAGGTTCTGTGGCTGATGTTTGTGTATCCTGTGCATGAGTTGGAGGGAATAATCCATATCCCTGTGTCTGGGGATCTGGTCCCTGAGGTGGCCGACGTGGAGAGGTGCCGGATGTTTGCTGAGTGTTCCAATAATTGTTCCAGGCCTGCATTCCCTGATCACCCATCCAACGGGCACCCCTGACAAGTTCTTGGGCAACGCCTCTTGCCATTTTGTCGAAGAAACTTTCCCCTTCTCCTACGTCTGTCGCACACGACACCGAGGGGACAGCTGGAGGACTGCGAGTTTCAATACCCGGAACCTTGCCCAGGATCAAACTAGAAGGAACAGTGCCCTGGATCGATCCCCTATAGGCCGAGGATGGGGGAGCAAATGCAAGCCACCTTCCTTGTACAGCTAAGATGGGTCTTTCCAGGGTAGAAGAACCGCGAGGGGAGTCGGTCCGAGTCCCCTCTGGATCAGTTGTAGAACTCGAAGAGGCCGAGTAACGCCGGGTTTCTTTGGACTGAACCCCAGTCCATGTCTTACCCAGACACTGGTATGCAGGTGTATCCGGGGATAGAACGTGTCTATAAACATAGACTTCCCCACTGACCCCGGATGCTAAGATAATGTAAGCACCGCTGGTGAAGAGCTTTAATTTTCCCACAGGCGAGGGTGCAAATGATGGGAGGCCAGGGAATTTTTCCAGGCATGGCACAGGCTTGCTTGCAAACAAGGTGGAGACATGTTCACCGGTCCGGAAAGAGTAAACTTCAACTCTGGTTTGGTAGAACTGAATGTCGTCTCGCGTTGAGCGCTTGTCGTTAAAGTGACTGCGAATCGTCGAAGGAGGAATTTCATTTGCGTCCGATGTTGCAGACGAGACTCGACCTTCCTCCTCGTGTGGCGGTAACGGCCCATGAACAATGACAGCCACATGCGGCCGGGACGATGCAAATGGGTCACTGGATGGATTGCCAGACAAGAGTTGGGCCTCGATTACACGGCCATTTAATCCAGTGATTTGCCCCACGAGCCTAGTTCGGCGATCTTCGATGGCGAGGATCTCCACGGTGCCATCTGCCCCAACCAGCAGGACGTTTATTCCTGTCCGCGAACCTTTAGATGACAAGCTAGGCAGCGTATCAAAGCTACAGAATGAATAACCTCCGTCGGTGGGCGATCGATTCTGAGTTGGAAGGATATCCATGTCTGGTGCTCCGAAGAAATGTGCTTGAGGAAGATGAGGGGGAGGCGCGTGATTGCTCATTGGGCTTCCATAAGAGTGACTCTTTCTTCTGTCCACAGACTGTTGTCTCGAGTTCAGACTACTTCGGTAGCCATTACCGTAGCTAGATGGTAAAGTTCGAGTCTGAGGAGATGCCGAGGAAGGATGACCGAAGCCACCCCTCTCCTGAATTGTTGGAAAGTTCAAGGGCGATGCACTAGGGAGTGATGCGCTGGGAAGTGATGCACTTGGTATATCCCCATCCATAATATCGGTGGGAGGGCTCTTTCCGTAGGGCACCGACTGCGCCCATGTATCGGTGCGGCTAGTGAGATCGTCACCTGCTGGCTCATCGAAGGAATCGAGAACATCCAGAACAGGCGACGTGATAGATGGGTTTACATGATGCTCAATAAGGGGTTCGGGGTCTGGGTAGGAGAGAGGCTCCTCTGGTGGTGGTGGGGCAGATGGTTGGAGGCTATGCATGCAATCTGGCGTTAATGGCACGCATTCATCAGAAACCAAGCAATCACCGGTGGATACATACATATCATCCGGTGGGGTTTCCGTTACAGCCCTGGCCACCTTGTTCTTCTTGCCCTTCTTCTTTTTGCCTTTCGCACTTGGTTCATGCTCTGGTATGGTCCGGTTCTGGTCCGGGGCGTAGGAACTATCGTCTTCGGGCAAACGGCTGTGCTGGCGGATGAGATCGTCAGATGCGGCCGGGAGCATTCAAAAAGATGATGCCTCAGTGAGAGGCGATAGAGAGGTAACAGAATGAAGCCGCTCTCAGGACCCTATTTGTGGTCTGAGAACGGATATGTAGGATCGTTCTGTTCGAGATCCTAACTGGGCACCGGGACCTCGGGAGGTATCACTAAAGAGGGGGATGGCTTTCATGGAATTAATCAAATGATCAAACATCACAACAGCCTGAAGGAACTCGGAGTGTATACCTGTATTCACAGTATCCCTAAAAATAAGGGGGTTGTGGTGACTGTAGACACCACGAAAGGCGTATCCAGAGCGGAGATCACTCTTAGACGCGCGGGGAAGGTTTGATAGATAAGCACAACACAGCAACAGCTTGAGATAATTCAAGCCGGTGCAGAAAAATGTAATCCAAAATGACTTGCATACACAAGTTCCAAGGTTGAAGTCCGAAGATGAGTCAAGAAGGAAGAAGGATGATGTTATGGTTCGCGATAAGAGAAGAGGGGGGGGGAGGGGAGCTGACCCCAGGTCACCAGTCAGGTACGGGGCTATTAGGGTGTAATAGGATGTAATAGGATGTAATAAGGGGGGGCCTGAGTCAGAGCACGGAATAACCCTCTGACAGTGTCATTCCTAATGAAAGCATGATCTGATTCTCGGCCTTTACTCCTTTGTCTCCACGGCTATCTTTGTTTTTCTGTTCACCAATCCCGACTCTACAATGTACCTTGTGGCCATGAACAATGCGCCGTATGAGGGGAAACTTGTCAAACCATGCAAACACCGATAAGGCCCTCTTAGTCATATCTTGTTAGTCATCCATATCTTCCAAGGGTCCACTGGTTGCGGTCTATCCAGACTGAGCACCTCGTCATTACTTGCTGCTAATATCGCCTCCTTACATGCTTTTGACTGGTACTGCATGGTTGAAGCCAACAGCCGAGTCCACCCGTGTCCTTCCTAGCCACAGGAATGGCCATTCCTTGTTTGTTTTGTCGATAAAGTTGGCCCGCTGTTGAAGGAGTGGCTGGCGTCATCGTTGGCGCCAGCCGGAGGTCACAGGACATATGCAGCAATAGGCAAAGATGACGACGTAGGCTTTGATGGCAAATGACATTTGAGCCAGGAAATTCAGGCTATTTTTTTGTCTACGTGAATAATTTGGACCATATATATTCCAGATGTCACATATATAGCCGCTTTATCCTCCACTATTCTTCCGGGTGACGTCCAAAGTGTTTGTAAGGCACTCGATATAACAAAATTAATTAACTTGAGATATATTTTGATAGCCACTGAGCTTCGGAATGGTTGATGGTACAGAGTGCTGTCACAGAGAGTTGCCCTCTCTTCTGGTATGATGTCCACGGTCGCTTAGGTCTTCTTCTTAGCCGCGGCCTTGGCCTTGGCTGCCTTCTTCTTGTTGCTGTTGATCATAACGATTCCGATGAAGGTGCCTACCACGGCAGAACCCAGGAGTGTGAGGATGACGGGGATGCGGATGGCCCAAACACGGGGTGGGAAGATGTCGTGGAGAGGGTGGCCGGGGTCGACGAAGGGCTGTAGAACAAACATGAGCGTGGAAAACCAAACATGATTATCAATTAACATACCATCAACAGAGTCCACGCAGTGTAGTAGAGAAAGATCGCAGTCGCGACCAAAAGCATGACGGATCCCACGAGTTGGCCCAGCTAAAGCACAGTCAGTCGGGGGTATGTCCATTGATTGGGACTTGATAATTTACCATTCTGATAAGGAGCGGTAAGTTTAAAAAAGAAAAGAAATATGAAGGAACGTCGATGAATCCTGGGCTGGACAGAACTACCAGGGATCTCAGGAGCTCCCGTTGTTCCTAGTTGGCCTCTGGTCACGTGCATCCCGCTAGAGCTTTCTCCTGCTACGTCCTGGAATGATCTTGTAACCTCAGTCCAGCTGAGATTCGCAACCACCGTCCCTCCGGTGTAAATCCAACCTTCTCTCTACTCCGGAGGCCTCTCTACTCATTGAAAATGTCCGATTCGGATGTTCTCCAGTCTGCAGTGCGCGTGCCCACTCCTCCCCCGGGCGCGTCGTACTCGCCAGCCGCAGCAACTCGAAAACGCTCACCTCCGTCTCGTTCTCCCTCTCCAAATCGTCGCCGATCGCCTCCCGGTGACTCTCTTAGAGAAGGTCCCGATGTTCCCAATGTCAACGCAGAAAATGTCGACGACAGAGAACGGCAACTCGCTGAACGTGTTCGCGAACATGAGAAGCGCGAAGGAGCGCGCAAGCCGATGACCGAGGAACAAAAGCAAGCTTCAGCAAAGGCAGAATACGAAAAGCTGCTCAACATGCGATCCGGTGGCACTTACATCCCTCCAGCCCGACTCCGTGCGTTACAGGCGCAAATCACGGACAAGACGAGCAAGGAATACCAGCGCATGGCGTGGGAAGCTTTGAAGAAGTCGATCAATGGTCTTATCAACAAAGTCAATGTGTCCAACATCAAGTTCATTGTCCCGGAACTCTTTGCGGAGAACTTAGTGAGAGGTAGAGGATTATTCTGTCGGTCGATTATGAAGGCGCAGGCGGCCAGTTTGCCCTTCACTCCAATTTACGCAGCGATGGCGTCTATCGTCAACACCAAGCTTCCGCAGGTTGGTGATTTGTTGCTTACCAGGCTGATTGTCCAATTCCGCAAGGCTTTCAAGCGAAATGACAAGGCAGTCTGCATTTCCTCTACCACTTTCATTGCCCACCTCTGCAATCAACAAGTTGCCCACGAGATGTTGGCAGCTCAGATCTTGCTACTTCTTTTGCACAAGCCAACGGACGACAGCGTGGAGATTGCCGTGGGCCTTACTCGAGAAGTCGGTCAGCATCTGGAGGAGATGAACGCTCCTATCGCACTCGCCGTATTCGACCAATTCCGAAACATTCTACACGAGGCCGATATTGATAAGCGTGTGCAATATATGATCGAAGTGCTCTTCCAGGTGCGCAAGGATCGGTACAAGGACAACCCAGCAATCAAGGAGGAGTTGGACCTAGTGGAAGAGGAAGATCAGATCACACACCGTGCCGGCTTGGATGATGAGCTCGAAACCCAAGACACTCTCAACATCTTCAAGTTTGACGCGGAGTGGGAGGAGCACGAGGAGGCCTATAAGAAGTTGAAGGCCGAGATCCTGGGCGAGGAGAGCGACGAGGAAGATGAGGACCGATCAGATGAAAGCGAAGAGGAAGAATCCGACACAGAAGAAGTACAGATGGATATCAAGGATCAAAGTAATACTGATCTGGTCAACCTTCGACGAACAATCTACCTCACAATCATGTCCAGCATTGATTTCGAAGAATGTTGCCACAAGCTGATGAAGATCAACCTGCCGGCCGGGTTGGAGCATGAACTTCCATCCATGGTTATTGAATGTTGCTCTCAGGAACGGACATACTCTAAATTCTATGGCCTGATCGGAGAGCGATTCGCCAAGATCAACCGACTCTGGTCAGACCTGTTTGAGGCTGCCTTTGCTAAGTACTACGATACCATCCACCGTTACGAAACAAATAAACTGCGCAATATTGCCCAGTTCTTCGGCCATCTCATCAGCAACGATGCCATTGGTTGGCATGTGTTGTCTGTGGTTCACCTCAACGAGGAGGAGACCACATCCAGCAGCCGTATCTTCATCAAAATCCTGTTCCAAAACCTCGCAGAGAATCTCGGTCTGCCTGGGCTGCAGGCCCGCTTTAGGGATGATATACTGCGACCGAGCTTCGAGGGTCTCTTCCCCACGGAGAACCCACGCCACACTAGGTTCTCTGTCAACTACTTCACCAGTATCGGTATGGGTGTATTGACAGAGGACATGCGTGAAAACCTCAAAAATCTTCCCCGTCCTACGGTGCCCGCTTTGGCTGCACGAGCCGCCTCTCGATCCCTGTCGCGCACCCCATCTGATCGATCCCGTTCAATGTGCTCAACATGCACTGGATCTCCCCACTCCCGCCGTTCCCGGTCACCTTCGTACTCTCGCTCTCCTTCTAGAGACCGCGGCCGTTCGTACTCTCGCTCCATCACTCCCTCTTCCCGAGGCCGAAGCTACACACCTTCACGCTCTCGGTCCCCAGTCCGTCGCCGTCGTGACGCATCAGACAGTCGGTCCCAGACCCCCGCAGGACGATCCCGATCCCGATCCCGATCCCGATCCCGATCCGTCTCCCGGACACCGGCCAAGCGCAGTCGAGCACGTTCCCGCTCCTACGACTCGCGAAGCCCAAGCCGCAGTCCCTATCGATCTCGCCGCTCGGTTACTCGGTCTGTCACACCGCCGCGCCGAGGCCAAAGCCCTCCCACCCGGAGAAACCGCAGCTACTCCAGATCAGTTTCCCGGTCTGTCACACCTCCGCCTCGTCGTGAGCCGGCGTCCAGAGGTGCGAAACGCTATTCATCCGAATCCGTCTCCCCTCCTCCCCGCCGACGACGTGAGGCTACAGACTCTGTCTCTCGCTCTCGGTCGCCTGCTCCCAGGCGTCGGACAGAATCACGGGGTCGGACCCAGTCGCGGACACCACCTCGGCGTAGATAAATCGGGAGCCTGGGATGCTTTAATCCCGACTTCTTTGGGATTGGTTGGACGGTCCGAATGTTACTGTTGATAATGAAATGGTGCGTATTTGGAGCGAAAATACGACAACTGTACTTCTTTTATTCGGTCTGGTGCCAGGAATTTGAAACTTAGGGGGATTCATTAGGAGCAAATCGATTATTCATGGTGGACGAACGCTTTTTCAGGATTCCATTTCCCCAAATGTTCAAATAAACATATTCAAATAGACCACCTTGTATCCCTCAAGTAATAGATGTTTGAATTCTAGGAGCCATTGATTGGCAATATTCTCATTTAATGCGGTCAAAAGGGTATCTCATCATGATCTATCAAGGCGATCCATACACCTACTCAACCTCCCCAGCCTCCCAAACACACCTATCACACAAACAAGTCCCACCCAAAGCCCCAGAAGCCCACTCCCTCCTCTTCTGAACCGGCAACCCAATATCACAATAATGATTCAAGATCTCCGAATCCTTAGCAATACCCCCAGGCCTAAGCTCCTTCATCTCAACCCCACGCGACCAAACAGCCGTCTCATCATCTCTCCGCGCGCGGAAATTAATCTCGCTACTCCATTCCCAGGTCACATTAGGATCACACGAATGGTTCGCAAGACACCACAGCGGATGAACAGCGCACAGCTCCGGGCCTCCATCCCAAGTCGACAGCCGGCCTGACGCCGTACCACGGAACTTAGCAAAGAGCGTGTTCAGAACCCATGTATCGTAGCGGTAGAGCTCCGCGTACGGATCCAGACCCATTTCATCGAGGAAACGCTCCGGCTGCAGGACATTGAGCTGGAACGAGAAGGGCAGAGTGGCAGTATCGTCTGTGGTAGGTGTCGTCTCTGCTTCCGCGGAGACAGACTCAATATCGAAATCGTGGAAATCACCCCAGATGTATTTAACTTCGGGTAGATCGAGCGCGTGCTTATCCTGCGTCGCTGACATCGCGAGTGCTCTGCCAAGCAGAAGAAGGTACAGGTAATCGGCCTTATCCTTGGGATCGGGGACATCCTTCCCGATGGAGTCGAGTCCGTCCTCGAGACCGCAGATCGCGCCGTGGTACACCTCCTGCGCTGTGTCGTGACATGCTTGGCTGCAGAAGATGATGTCTACGCAGCCGCCCTCGCAGGCGACGGGGGGTTCGGCGGCGGATAGTTCTGGGAGTGGTGCATTGCATGCGTCGCAGAGATCGTCGTGGAGACGGTTTGTTGCTGTGAGCAGTGAAGATTCACGGAGGATGATCTCGTCTGGGGCGATATCTTCTTTTGCGAAGAGGCCGAGCTGCACGGAGACGTCCATGTTGGAGGTGTCGTCGTCTGCTGAGGCATGCAGCACTGGTAAGGCCACTGCGCGGACTTCACACTTCGGCGCAATGACGGCTAGTCGTTCATTGAGCAGATTGAGGGTCTCTGGTGAACGGCGGTCTGGCTCGTGCTCGTTCCAGGGATAGAGGACACGACGGGCGAAGCCCTGTGCAGGGAGGACACTGGGGTTGATTGAATCCAGGTCGATGTTTTCGGTTTCAGAACCAGAGCGAGATTTGTAAATTTGCTTCACGCGATCCATCTGCACGTTCAAAGCAGCTACTGAGGCTGTTGCAGATCTCTTTTCGAGTAGGGCTAACCCGCGCACGCCGAACTCGAATGCATCGCGGTAGCAACCGCAGCGGACGAGACTGCGTACTAGAAGGACGTACACCTGGTCGATGATGGCATCGTATTCTTCTTGGGTGATGGGCACGGTGTTGTCGTCTTCGTCTTCATCTTCATCTTCATCGTCTGATTCATTCGTAGCTTCCTTAGGAGCCTGCTGGGAAGGGTCTACCTTCCGCTTGGCGTGGAACTCACACTCATCTGGGTCAACCACTGACTCTAGCAGTGCTAGTGCACGGTATGCATCTGCAGAGGCGAGATCGGGGAAGCCCAGCTTTTCATACTGAAGGCCTCGTTCAAGGTGGAGGTGGGGGTTGTGAGGGTCTGCATAGAGCCTGGTGGTTGTCTCGTTGCGAGCTTGGAGTACTTGTGATGCAGACATAATGTGATGATGTGTTTACTCTTCCTTTTCCAAAAATGTAAGAACTTTTTATACACTCCTTGGTTTTTGACAGCCAAAAATGCAGTATAAAATTGATATCAAACTGTGAGATCGGGTGTAGAGGTTTGGGTAGGGAGAGAGATAGTAGGTTGTAGACTTCAAAAGTTCAGCCTATATCATTGACACAATATCAATTGATCTTTGACTTTATAAATGAAGATTGTGGTCTGCCCCTCTGTAGATCGACGATATTCGTGCGGGCAAGTTCTTTTTATCGCAAAAAAATTCTACGATAAGGACGGTCACGTGAATATATACTTCTCTCCAAGGGAGGCTGCCCATAGAACTCACAACCTTGATAGAAGATGAAAATTCCCTAGTTTATGTCTAAAGACAACAGAAGAAGCTAATCATACTTTACATCGTATAATGGGGGTATTATTATGAGAAATACCGGACAATTCAGCGAGAGAAATGAGATTACTATCTTAGTCCAGCTATAGGCCAAGAGGATTCTCTCCGTTCTTAGACCAAATAGAAGTGCAAGAAGTTAAAATGACCGATAGCAGAGCCTCCAAATGATTGAACACAAAATCATTTCTTGCGAGAGATTTATGACTTCCAACCTAGTTGTTCGTCTCTCACTCGAGATTTACAAAGCTGCTTCTACCAAGTCTTCTTGTAACCGGGGCAGAACATGCCATTATCACCTAGGTCCTGGTATATCGAATATCGGCTACAGAAATGATGTTTTTTATGGTAAGACATTCTGAGTGACTTCTAGGCTCAACCTTTTCTGTATTTTCCTCAATCCTGGCTTGTAGGGATTCACAACGCTTCCGCTTCGTAGATTTCTTCATCTTGTACATTTAAGTTCAGTAGCAAAAAAAGTAACCAGGTCAAGAATTTCAAGACGTAAATCATGAGTTTGTAATTATACACGGGTAAAGTCAAATCGTGCTTGTCCTTTTCGAATGCCCATCCTGTTCAGCCTGCTCTATCCCTCGGACCCCTTCTCAGCTAGCCCGAGGGAGCCGTTTACCTCTCTGGTGGAATCCTTCAGTTTCAACGTATTCGGGGACCTCAATTGGTTCCGGAGGAGGTGGCCAGCTCCCTAGGACTTCCCGAGATGCCGGGTACCGATTCATTTCCACCTCGCATTTGCGAATTCGACCTCGCAGAAGTTTGTGTTGGCCTAGAGGTTCCTAGCGAACAGTTCTTAGCCAGACTGGATTTTGCGCACTTCCAGTAGCTACCTTCGTAGGTCCTTAATGATCGACCTCGGAGGTCGAGTATCCAGGCGATCTTCCTCGGACAAGTCATTATCTGGTGAGGTAGTTCGGTTTAAGATTGAAGAAGGGACCTTCTTCCCAGCCCGCGGCTTGACCGGTGAGGGCAACTTCGGATCGGGTTGATCGGACTCTCCGTTGGGTTTCTCAGTATGACGGGACACATAACTGTCAATCAAGATAGGGTTGAGGAATTTAGGGCCCAAGCAGGTCGACTAAATTTTCCATCCTTAACCTTATCAAGTAGCTTGTGAGCCTGCTTACGCAGGTTGCCCTCCTTACTAAAGAAATTCGAAAACAACTTCCTCACGGTGGGACCATAGTCCAGCAGCACCTGTATCCCTTTTGGCTCAAGCTGTTCAAGAAGGCAGTTAACATTATCATTGTATAGGACCAACGAATATCTCGCCCTGCTCAAGCTCATCGGCAATATCACAACCAGCCACCGTTGATCATCAATTGGCGGAGATTAGCTCCCCATAACACCTATTCCCATGCCAGCATTTGCTGTGCGGTATCGTTCTTGCAGTTCAATATCTCGGGTCGTGTCGTGGTATGTGATGATGATGGTACACGTATCGCTGTGAAAGATCATAGAAGGGTAGTCAAGAGTCCATATGCTTTGCAGATGGGATCACAAGCGGCTTGTGGCAGATCAGATTGCCGTCGAAGGCCCTGTTACATCTTGCTGCGTATCCCTGGAAATTGTGTCACATTCCCTTCTTTTGAGATGTGTGTTGTACGTTTTCATAACTTCGTATGCGGTTTTCCGGCCGGGCACCTCTTCCTTTCGTTGTGTACTCTGCTCCCAATATCATGTGCCGGGACCCAGGGACCTTTCAGTTCTCCGTATACTGTCGTAAACTGTGCCTTGTGGATAAGATTCAGATTCTTTGACTCGTCAAGCACAACACATCTCCATTCTGCGAGCTGTTCTTTTGCCGGTAAGGTAGATCAGAGGTCAATGGAGTCTAGCTGGAGAGATTACTGTATAGAAAGTGTTAGTTACCCAGCTTTCTTGAAATAGAAGAGGTATTCTTACTGACAGATGGTATGCCCTGACGGGATCATGTTCACGGAATCCTCTTCAATCAGGGGCTCGAGTTTCCTTTTAATTTGGTCCTTCTTTGGGTGGCATCAACGAGATCAGAGTGTGGGGAAGATAGCAATGATAAAGGGAAAAAGGGAAGAGAGTACTTTGAGAATCCCAGTTCCCCAAGGACCCTTAGCATCCTCCGGGCAGTCAAATTTGCATTTAGAGGTTCCGGTCATCGCCTGTCGTAGGAAAGCTCGGAACGTGGCGAATTTTTCAAACCAGTCATGGCCTCTTTGTGGGAACGAGTTTCTGTGGAGACTTGGTGTGATGTGATGTTTCCTTTCTGTATCTGGTGCCTCCACAGAACATGCAGAAGAAGCCTCAGTTATCCTCTTATCCCTTTGACCCCCAGGCCAGACAAAGAAAAGCACAGTCTTTCATGCATTCTGATTCGTCATCCACGATTGATGTGATCGTTGGCCCTAGTTGCTCTGGGTCACTGAACGAACCAGAGGCGACTGGAGACAAATAACACAGTCCCGAAAGCAAATCAGTTTTCTTGATCATCGTTGCCTCCTTAATTGCGACGAGTGTGGGATGCAGGTTACGGTGAAGGTGAACAAGTTAGGAGGCCATGTGTTGTAGTTGGAATGAAACAAGACATGAGCAGTGCTCACGGTATCCTTGAGTAGGCGTTTGAGTTCTTTTGTAAACGCCCCCTCATCGACCTGTTCGAACCGTCCTCCATTTCTTAGTCGCTGTACGGAAACGCACCCGTAACTGGGATTCTCGTCCACACACTGCATGTGCACCTTCGTCCCGCTTTTGGTGGATCTTTGGGACCCAAATGCTCCTGCTTCTACCATTGAATCCGTGCCCCAGCAGGTTTCTTTGCCGCTTGGGTACAACAAGTGGCTCTGATGTAGATCAGAGGGAGTATCCAGACGGAAGCGCCGATTTACGCTTCAGGGCACGGTCTTTCCTCCTCAAATTCCTCCCTCGCCAGATTCTTCCAAGGGCGCAACTCACGATATTGCGCCCTACTCGTTCACGAGGAACGTCGAATCAATGCCCAATCGTAGTTGGTAGGAAGACAATTCTCGTTCTTCCCATTCTCAATGCTGGGGGCCTGGCCCGTCCTAAAGCCTGAAGCGACCCAGACCGTTCCGAATCCCGGGTCGAAATCTTTAAACTCTTGGATTGAAGCTTTGCATTCCAACAGTTGTTGTTTGGCCGTCTCGTACATCATGCTGTCGCCTTTTCGAACATCTTGGTCGTTTGTCGCGAGCTCATTCCAAAGCATGTAAGTTGGATTTTGAATGTCGACAACCTCTTTCTCCAATGCTCGGATCTTTTCTTGGACCGCACGACGGCTTGTCGCGTTCGATTTGCCTTGATGGCGATGGCCATTTGCGCATTTCCTTTCGCAGGGTCAAGCCACAAACCCATGTCTCGGTACAATCTCGATTCTGTCTCCAGAATAGCGACTTCTAGCACAGCCGCCATTTTACGCAGTCACGAGGGGCTCTTCTGGGGCCTCATCCCCAGTCTGAACCGAATGCGAGAATTTCTCACATGTTGCGGGTAGAAGATTTCCTACCATGAGGTATATTGGAAGAAGAGAAGAGTTGGCTGCAGCAGCGCCAAGAGGGAATGTGGGCAACGTTTATATAGATCACGCTGGGCGGGGCGGGTGGTTGTTGGGGCGATGGTAGGTCTTAAGCCCTGGAGCGTTGTTTGACTTTATAAGGAAGGTAGGTACTTAGTAAATATATAGAAAAGGCGGGTGCAACCTTAAACTAATGAATGAATGAATCAAAAGAACGCCTTGCATTAGAGACTTTAATGCGATGCTATAACAATAAATGTATGAGTTTATGGGAGACTGATGATCTTTTTTTTCACACTGTGCAATGCAGATATCCGGACTGCCTGTTCAAATCCATTACATCACCTATTGAATGATTAGTATCATTTCCACAAAACAAGAACTCCAGACATACCGAGCAATTATCATCGATGACAACAGTCCGATGTTCACCATCACCAGCAATATCATCAATTCCAACCCCAAGGCCGCCTTCACCCGTCAGGTTAGCAGCCAGGCGTTCGAGCATACTCCGCTTTATGTACAAGTCAGCAAAGACGTCTAGATAAAGATGATGGGCAGGTAATTTACAGTGATGTGTGCGTCGCTGATGCCACCACGACGCTCAACATCATTTTGGCTCATGATACGGTAGCTTTCATGAACTCGCTTCCGGCTCTCCAGACCACCGATCCTGGAGGTGTTTTGTCCAACCTTGTTGGATGGATTGTCGGGGTCAAGAATGTGAACACCATTACGGGCATCATCTTGAGCGTGGCGATCTGGTGAAAAGATTTTGATGGTGTTATCAATGCCTGAAGCGGCGATCATTGGTTCATAGGGGTGACCTAAATCACAATGTTAATTTTGGTCTTTCTAGCCAGCGAAGAAAATTACCTTGAACAACATTGACAACTTCACTGTCGCCTTCTAGAATGTTGACCAGATTGGACGTCTTGCGGTCCCAGATGAATATATGACCAGAATCACAGCCGCTGACCACGTATTCATCATCCAGTCCAAAATAGTTGACATCTTTGACGGTCTTGACGTTGCAATGGCCGCGATAACTTCGCATATGAGGTACACATGGAGCATGACGTTCGATATTACGTCGCGCCTTTCGAATGGCATACCTCTGGGCCATAGTGCCACGGGAACCAAGCCCATCGATGTCTTCATCCGAAGATGAATCCGTGGGCCAGCCATCAAGATCTTCATCGTCAGTTGACTCCTCTGCCTCGCTGCCATCGCTCCCACCATCTCCTGTATGGATTTCGCTATTGTCCGAAGAATTTGCATCGCCTTGGGAGCTTTCAGGTCGAGGATCATTCTGCCTGGAAACGGAACTACCAGCCCTGGTGGGTTCAATGTGTTGGACTCGTTCTTCCTCCACATCGGGGTCGATATCATCCTGGACTCTCTCTTCATCTGATTCACTCTCAGACTCGTCTGTTATAGTGTGAAGTCCGCCGAAAGCATTATTGACAAATCTGTAATTTACTTCACTACCTGTCTCCATCAAGATTCCTCTGCCTACTCGCAAAATCCAGAACCTCTTCGCAGAGGCACGGTCAAGAGAGCGGATTTGCGAGGTAGGATTAGAAACACGGCGCCTGTCGAACCGAGCAGCTGAGTCCCCAAGATCTTCCAAGGGCAATCTGACAGCATTCCCAAATGCAGTCACGGCAGCTTGTTGGGTTGGGAACAGAATTCGCGTACTGTCATGTTCAAATCTGGAAGCATCCACATTCACAATCGGGGTGTCACGCGCCAATTCCATAATGTAGGGCACTAGGATGGTTTCGATGGCATCCTCTTCGGATTCATCTGGGATTGGGAATCGGCTATGTAATCGTCGAGGGGCGTTGCGGCGTTGAAACCCCTCTAAAAGACGCTGCCTGCCGCCCTGCAGCCAGAGAAGAATTGCTCGGAGGAATTCGTAGCCAAACTGAGCTGCTGGGTCAATGGGGTCATCTTCGCCCGGCGCAGGCTTGATCATCAGGAAGCTTGATTCTTCCGGAACTTGTGTTTGATCTGCTAACGCATGAGCAAGTGCGCCAGCAGCTTGGACAAATCTCCATGACGACTGGCGATTGCGACGAAGCGATTGTTGGAAATTGACAGTCTCCTGTGATGGGTTCATGGGATAGCTCCATTCGCGCATGACATCGCCCATTTGCGGGAGTAACGTAGATGCGATTTCTAGGGCGGATGAAAAACATCTCGAGTACGATTCGGGTCCCACGTCGGCAGACCCTGCGGCTTCCCGAACTGTGGTTTCTGAAAACAGGGCCTTTCGAAGTTTTACTAACCCTTTTGCGATCTCCATGCTCAATCGTTGGGCATCATTCAGCACAGAATACCGAGCCTGCTCGAGCAAACGCTCGGGGTCGGTGCTTAGGACATTATCCGAGAATGGGGGGAATGGAACATTTTCTGCTTCGCCATTCTCATATTGGATCCTAAAAGTATCTGGCTCTGCCGAGCGACGATGGGATTGATGTCGGCCACCACTTTCCTGCGATGAAGGTGTTGCGGGCTTCTTGCGCTTCCGGCTCCGTGAACTGCGGTGAGGCTGTCCGTCCTTGCCCTTGAGAATCGATTTATTGCCCGCCTGTGTCTCTTGGGCATCTGGGCTGCGGATTAAATCAAAACTGTAGATGTTATCGCCAGACCAGCTAACAACCATCTCATTGGGATTCGCATCACTGATTTTACAAGCAGTTATGTGTCCATCATCAGCATATTTCCCATGGTGCTTGCCGCTCGGTGCGAATCTTCGCACGCATCGCGTCGCCTTGCTCATCTCCTCGTCATCATTAAGGCTGGCAGCGCTTGGTGTAGCCCTGCCCCTTGCAGCGGAGGTGTTCTGTCCAAGCATCCGTCTGTCATGCAAAAAGCAGTGGAGGTGCGCACCACCCAAGGCAATATAATGCGGCTGACTTGGTGAGCAGGAGATTGTATTAAGGTCCAGGCGGTATGGCCTGTAGGAGATCAGAGGCGGTGGAACATTGGGGTCATCATTTTCCAATCCTTGTCGATATGCCATGAAGCCGTGGCCACCCCGTGGCGGAGGGTATGCACTAGATGGTAGCCGCAGATCCCACTGGCGGACGTCACCATCCTCAGAGCAAGTGAGGAAAAGGAACGGGGAAGATTCGGTGACGATGCGCTTCACGCTATCGACATGGCTTCGATACAACCTGGCGTTGGTATTGCCGTCACTCAGATACCGTGTGCCACTGAAGAACTCATTGAAGCGCCGGCTGCGAGTGGATGCTGCAAATGCGGAGGTGGCAGCGTCATTTCTACTCCCAGTTGAGTATTCGATATCAAAGACGCGAACCTGCGAGTCGCCGGCACATGTAACCAGAGTCCCATCATTCGAGTGTGGCATAAACTTGACGGAGAAGATGTTGGCTTTGTGACCGGTGAATACGGTGGTGTTGAGCGCGAATGGAGCATCGGAGGAGTCGGGTTGGTAGGAGTAGATATTGAGGTGTCTATCATCAGAGCCTGACGCCAAAAGACGCCCTGACCTCGACCAACTGCGAGACCGTTAGCATGATAAGCATCAGAAATGGCGGAAGTGTCTAGGAAAAAGCTACAAACATACCTGAGAGCATTGACACATCCAGTATGCCCACCGAGTTCATTCACAATGTCGAGATCATTGACCCATTCCTTGGATCCGTAAATTCCCCGAAGCCCAGCATACCGCGCCTGTTCCCCGCATTCCCGGCGCCAAAGGCGATCGTAGAGCGAGTTTTTCATGATCACTAGATCAGATGGGCGAGAAGGCTGAAATTCTTTGCTAGGTACGATCGGCGACCATCTCGAAAGGTACTGAGCAAGTGGGTACCGTCTCTTTGCGGGTGACTTTAGCTGTCAAAACGGAAGCTGCCGTGGATGACGTCAAGAAGATAACTGAGTGATAACTTTTCCAAGGTTACATCACCTCTTTTAAGATAGATCATCAGATATCAGTATGGCGTAGAAAGTGACAATGGAGTGAGAAAGACATGAATAAAGTAAATATGAGGGGAAAATGAGTGGGTTTGCGATACTGCAAGATCTAGATCACCCCGGGAGAGGTTGAGCCCTGGAGCGCTGGCTGGAGATGACACCGGCTGACTCATCAAGTTACCACAGATTAGGTACCGCACAAGCTATAGTTGGCTGCAAGGTACTTGAGGCGAAGTACTATCACTCATAACCCGCATTATGATTCACGCTCTTCGTATTATTTTCTTTTCTTTTTCATTTCCACATAATATGCACATATCTATACAGGTGGTTGAAAACTAGCTATGGGTATTCGTGCGCTCAAACAAAGAGATATAAACCGAAGACTAGCTTCTCCATGCCCCGACCCGGGGAGCTCTTGTTTCCCTTCTAGAGCCTGCCAGCTGTGTCGCAAGAAGGCCAACAAAGTCTCTTTCTGAACGCACCATTTCTGTTTCCAAAGTTTGCATGGCACGGATCTCCTGTGTCATGAGTTGTATCAATTCAGCCAGATTCTTGGCCACTCTGGCAAGAGCAGACTGTTCTAGACGCTCCACTTCCCCGAAGCCCAGGATATCAAGGACTTGCAATTGGCGTACACAGAGTTCAAGTCTCAGATTTAAAGTACGTAATGATTCTTTCCAGCTTCGTCCAAGGGGGTCAATAAAGGTGCCGACATCAAGGCACCCGGGTCCACGGTTACGGCGAATAAGCTCCGCTTGGTTAAGCCAGTCTTCAAATGTCTTCACAGCTTGAGAGTACTGTGCACCCCGGCTACCAGCAATCATGTCTGAGACATCTTGGAGAACCTGCGATAAAATTTGAATCTGCTCAGAGAAATCATGCGGACCGCGATGTTCACGACAATTGGAAAGCCAAAGCCGTAGGGCCTGCGTATTCAAGCGACACTGCCGCTGCGTTTCATCCGCCAGTACCAAGCGATATTGGCTAGCGACACTGTCGTACTTTTTGCGTAGACGTGCCTCAGAATCAGACTTCCATTCAGCATGGCTTTGCAGTGAGTTGGAGTGGAAAAGACTGAGCTGAAGGAGTTCTGTTTGTAGTGCTGCGATATCCGGCCACGATGAAGAGATCAGAATATTCCCAGGCTGGGGTTCGGCTCCAGGGGTAGGCGTTGGAGGTTTGGAAAGTTTTTTAGGAGACGACGGCCGTTGGTAGTTTGAGAGTGTTCGTGCACGTTGGCCAATTGGTGGGGTCGTCTCGACTTGTTTTGCATTCTGAACCAATTGACTCCTGTGCCGCATGTGGATTTTGGCTGCCGCGGGTGGTCCCTTGCTGGCACTGACAGGCTGCCTTAGAGAGAGGGATCGTGTGGGGCGTGGTGGGGGTAGCATCTCTGTTTTCTTGGGCGAAGGGGGCCTTCTGATCGTAGAAGGTTGGACTGGGGATCGTCTTCCTGGCGGTTTGCGGGGTGAGGGCGGCGCGAATGATGGCGCTGAGCTCTTTGACGAAGGGATTGTAATCTTCGCTGAAGGCATCTTCAACGCACCAGGTCGCATGATACTTTGACGACGGCTGGGTGCCACCCCGGTCTTCACTGCTGTAGAGTCCGATTTTGTTTGCTTTTTAGCCGGCGATATCTCTCGCTGTCTAGTTGGTGACGGGTCCGCGCGTGGTTTCGGCTTGCTGCTCGGTGGCTGAATGCGCCCGTATCCCGTTGCACGGCCATTGTCTTGGGAAAGATTACTACGCTGGGGGAGTAGGGTCCTTCCTCGGGCAGTGACTCCATTGTCTTTCAGAAGCACCCCCTCGACCGGCGAGGGATTTGATGGCGAGCGGGTCTTATTATTCGTTTCTCGGGTAGAGTCCTTGTTCAGGTTGGCCGTGGTGGGTAGTGGAGGGGAGGGTTTCGTGGCAGGTCGTGCTATATTTGAAGTCTATAGTAATTAGCATGGTGCCATATGTCGTTGTTGGCATGGCAATGGTGGCACAGTGAGGGATGCGATAGCTGTGGGGAGCTTAACGGATAAACAAACGGGGGGACTGACTTGTTTACGGGGGTCGCGTAGCGAAGCCGAACGTGTTGGGATGGGCATGATCATACAAGGTCATCAGATGGGAATGGGCATGATGCATTCCAAGTTTTCAAGAAATCCACGAAATAGGCGCTTTGTGGTTAACGGAGAAGTCGGGAAGCTACCCATGTACAAAGTAGGTGTGCGATCTTCCTGATTACCCACCCTTTTTGGTTCTTATAGCTCTCTTTTTTGATCCTGTACAATACTTCATAGGCCGTAACAAATGCATGTAAAATTAATTAAATCATTAAAAAGATAATCCAATACATATATATGTATCATACGCATATAAAAAAAATGAACAAAAGAAAAATGATTTTCCAAAACCACATAACCACTACATCACAGAGAGGTTATATATCAACAACCATTTCGGGTTTATTATTAGTATCATATGGGAAATAGTTTGAGAAAATTAAAATATCCATCCTATGTACATACTAGTACATACTATGTAGATATTGTTCGGACGTTTCGAAAATCCAAACCGAACAAACCCCATATTTCCCCGTCGACGAGTATGCCCCTCGTAGGCAGCCTCTATCGATGTTGAGCCAACCATCACTTTCACATCAAATCTCACCCTGATCACTCTCACTATCTCACTATCTCACTATCATATGTGATTTTTTAGAGGCTACTGATGGCAGCTAACAATCATGTTGCACGAAGAAGAAATCAATTCCTATCCTAAGGGGAACTACCAGCCAGTTTCCCTTTCCCGTTCCCGTTCCAGTGCCTCCAGTCTGGCGGTCAATCCTTCGGCGAATGCGAAGGACCAGGAGTTCCTAATATAACACAGAAGATGTTAGTAAAGATCAAAGCAGCGGAAATCATGGCGGCCGGGTCAGTAGCTGTCTGACCGGACCTCATTTCCACAGAACGCATTCGGGACATGTTACTTACACAGTATCGGGGGCCACAGAACCCACGCTGTTGAAGTCCTCGTCCCACTCCGCAGCCTCCGCCGTAGCCGAGGAATCAGAGAACCCAATTCCAGCTCCAAGCCCCGAGTTGGTGTACACGGTATCCAAGGGGCTGGAGGTCACGCTTCCGGCTTCGGCCTGTGCGTTGGACACGCCAACGGAAGGAATAGAAGGCCCGCTTCCGGCCCCAGGCCCCGAGTTTGACTTGGTGGTGTATACGGTACCCAGGGGACTAGATGTCACACTTCCACCTTCAGATTCTGGGCTGGACATGTCAACGAACGGAAAAGAAGCCGCACTTTGGCCCTCAGGCCCCGAGTTTGACTTGGTAGTGTACACAGTATCCAGGGGACTGGATGTTACACTTCCATCTTCAGATTCCGTGGTAGACATGGCAAGCAAGGGAACAGAAGCCGCAGGTCCCGAGCTTGCCTTGGTGGCGTACGCGGTATTCAGGGGACTGGAAGTTGCACTTCCAACTTCAGCTTCTGGGCTGGACAGGTCAACGAAAGGGAAAGAAGCCACACTTTGGCCCTCATGTCCCGAATTCGATTTGGTGGTGTAAACAGTATCCAGTGGACTGGAAGTCGCACTTCCGACTTCAAAGTCTGGGAAAGACTCGACCGGATTGATGGATCGGTATCCTGAATGAGTGTGTTCCGACCAGGAGTTTGTTCGCCATCTGTACAAGCCAATGTGTCCATTATCCACGTTTGGATCAAAGGTCTCAATGCTTCCCATGCTGCTCATGCTGGGCTCAATGTCGGAATAGGCATGGCGCATGATTCCGCTGAGCATAGTGAAATCAACGAGGTCCATGTTGACTGGAAGGATGTTGGTATCGGACCACAAGTTAATGAGATCGATGGTTGGTCTCATCCCGATCACTTTCTTGTAGCGAGCATGAGCACCGCCGTCATCAGGCCACAGATCTATCAAGTCCGTGGAGGATCTCGTTTCAAAACCATTTGCGTTGTTGTTCGGGGGAGGGGAGTCGTTCTTCGAGTTCACGTCGATGGAGTCGGCGTCAGTTGCCAGATCGGCGGCCTGTTTGTCTTTGTCCGAAGAAATCTTGATGGAGTCGAGGTCAGTTATCGGACTGGCAGCCCCATTGTCGGAAGAAAATTCGATCAGGTTGATGCTATCAACAGCACTGTCGGAAGAGAATTCGATGAGGTTGGTGCTATTAGCAGCAGCACTGTCGGAAGATGATTCGACGAGGCTGGTGCTCTCAGAAGGACTGTTGGAAGAGGATTCGATGAGGTTGGTGCTATCAGCAGCACTGTCGGAAGAGAATTCGATGAGGTTGGTGCTATTAGCAGTAGCACTGTCGGAAGATGATTCGACGAGGTTGGTGCTATCAGCAGAACTGTGGGAAGAGGATTCGATGATGTTGATGCTATTAGCAACACTGTCGAAAGGGGGATCCCATAGGTCGTCGGGATTGATTATCGGACCACGAGTGACCTTGTTCAAATCGATCAAATTGATGTTCGCAGCGGAGTCAATTGAACCAGTACCGAACTTCAAGTCGATGAAGTCAATGGCTACCAGTATACCATTGGTGTCATCGTTTGAATTGAAGTTGAAGCGGTTAGGGTTGGTCGAACGCGCGGGCTCGCGGTCCGGTCTCATAGTCCTCGAACGGACGTCTCGCGCAACGCGATTCGCCATCCTGTTGTATTTTGTTAATGATGAAAAATGTTTCTCGGATATAAGACTTACTCAATGAAGCTTTTAAAACAGCAAAATTGATTGAGGGTGGGTGGTGCCGATGGAGCGTTAGTGGCGATGGTGAAGTTCGGATAATGGACTGAATCTCGATTCTAATGGCGCGCGTTGAGTCCGACACCAGAAAGTTTGTTCTTTTTACATTTCAGGATTGAAGACTCGGACTCATCTAATGTCTAGATGTTTGCTCTGGCTTTTACATGGTCCCAGTTAGTTTGATATGTATTATAATGTTTGATGAGAAGATCTACTTAGTAAACATACTACATGAGAACATCGAGTATAGAACGACCTATAGCGAACTGCTTTCAGAAGACATCACGGTGCCAGTCGTACAGTGATTCTTTGACCAAGGAGATCTGCTAGTACATCACGATATGCATAAAGAGTTGGATTGCCAGGAACATTATATTCAACCCGTAGGCCCTGAACTGTTTAGAAGTTTATTGAATAAGTTGCTTCGCTCCGCCGTTTACCAGAAGGAAGTTATTTGTTCTGATGGATGTTTACTCTAACGACCTAACTGGATGGAACCCAGCTTGATACTGGTCTGGGATGGGTTAAGATCAGAGCTGCTGGTGATGTCGGCAAATGGATCGCTCACATACGGCGAGCCGATCCGCGAGATATATGTTCCCAGGTTCTAACCTTGGAACAATAGATCAGATTAATAACGTGGTTTGTATTTATTGTCGTTGTCTGCCGTACTTGCAAACGTTATACCCCTCCAAAATTATACGTGAAAAGCTTTGATGACATCAAAACCGATGCCCTTTGGTATAGTGTACGTCGTCCAGATGGAAATGGCCCCATATGGCTGGCGCGGGTATTGCTATGCAGTCAAATGGACAATGGCATCAAGGACAGAGGCCGGCCGGGTATTATAATCTACCGTAGATTGGATCTAGGCTACGCTAATATCAAATTTGGAATGGATTGAGAATCGAGTCCTGGTATGATAACCAAATTGCCAAATTGAGCTGGCTTCATTGAGTAAAGACTTAGGCTAGCAAATCACAATAAATCTTCATTGAACTGTTGGCTTTTATTGCAGATGGACATTTTCATCAATGGCCGTTCAGAAGCGGCAACACACTGCCTGGAGTAACCCAGATTTGATCAAAGAGACAGCCCTGACACTCTCATCTGTTGAATCCCGTAGCACCAAGGCACCTGTGCACTCCCTCAGTAGATGGTGACGACTTATTTGCACTATATCTCATGTTAGCCATTTGCTATCTTGATTGACCATATCTGTTCCCAGAAAAAGAGCAGCGGCCGACTTACCACTTGTCCACTGCAGCTTCCTTGTCCGGGGCAGCACAGGAATGTGCCGTCGTTGCAGAATTGTCCCTTCTGGGAGCACCCAGCTCTCGCTTCGAGGTTTGGACCGGCTTCAGCCATTGCGTAGGCAGCCAGTGCAAACAGGACGATAAACAGCTTCATGTTTATTGATTTGTAAAGGTTTTTCGAAATCGTTTGTGGAGTCTGAAGAAGACTGCTGAGGGATGAGTTTCCATAGCCCGGGTGGGCATTGAGCTTTATATATAGCTGGTGGTATCTTGATTCACTTACCTCATAGGAATTGCAGATCCTTAGGACCGGACGCTCAATATGCCAAACTATGCCTTACTGGTTCGCCTTTTGGGGTTACATTGCAGGATCAGATCAGTTGACACTGTAATACCTTGAAGCTGAAAAGAATCAGCCCACCCAACTTGCAGGTTTTTACTCAAACGGCATAATCTCCGTGTAGATCGATCTTGGCATTCTTGGAATACGAGTGAGCATTCGTGAGGGTTATCCCTACATGATGGATATCATGCACATAAGCCTGCACGAGTCGTGGGGGCGGGGCCCCACAGTAGCGAAGGGGGATGAATTGAACAGCTGATATCAGATGGTATGTAGTTGAAGAGATAGTATAAAAGGCAGTCAATCCACCTTCGATGTAGCTTAAGCAACAATCATCACTCTATCAATTCCTCAAACATCAATTCCCACCAGAAACCCAACTACATATCCCAGAAGCACCTTCAAAATGCGTTTCTCTATTCTAGCCCTTGCAACTGTCATTGGTCTGGCATTTGCCTCACCCATTCAAGCCGACGCAGGATCGGCGCTTTCTTCACGGTCCAACAACTGCTTCACGCTTTGCAAGATTGATGGCGGAGTAAGTTGATTTCACTTTTATTGCTTGGATCTCCGGCTAATACGATCAATTATTAGAGTGACCAGGGTTGCCTGGAGAAATGCAAGAACAGCTAGGAACAGCACAATAACAAAGAGAAAAGAGGACAATACAAGGTTGACCGCCAAAACGGCCCCGGGGGTCCACAGGTCTCAGCCTGATTATGTATTGGCCAATCGAGCTTTATTTATGAACACGTATGGGGCCAGAAGACTATGATTGGTTGTGTTGTTTATGTTTGTTGGTTATTTGACCGGCGTCAGGTCGTTTGTTGTATCTAGCGGTCAAATGATGAGCATCACCATAATCTAGATAGTTTGAAATGCTCCATGTCCAATTCACATTTCTCGTTCTTGCCTCCATCTAAGAACTCCAGCTTACATTCACGGTTGCCTTAGCTATCAAGGAGGCCATTAAGTTGAGGTGGTAGGTATGTACGTAAGGAAAATCCGGGGTTGCATGGGCCGGATAGAAACGGGAGATCGACGCTGGGCTGACGCTGGGCTGCGTGGATGAGCCTGAAATATGTAGGGGGCGAAACGACAGCTCATACCAAACCTAGGTCCTTCGCATATGTGCATTCGCTGCTTTGGAACTTCTGTATCTATCTATAGGGCAGAATAGAGACTTTAAAATAGTCTGATAAGGATAGGATAGTTATAGATCTACTGCTTTTAGTTTATGTTCTCTTGCTACCTAGATAAGGCAATATAACAGCAATTTGTAGTATACTAACTAATAGTTACTTCTTAGGAGAAGTAGCCCACGAAAATAATATATCCGTTCATCGTCCACATATTTTATCAATGTACTCCGTAGGCTCATACATAACTAGTTAGAGACCCGAAACCGGACCTCCGAGATACGGACCGTGGACGGACCGTGAACCGATATCGAAACACTACACCCCCTCTTGTTGGCTGACCTTATCTCAATAATTACTTGGCACAATCCGCTATTTTACCACATTTCTGTCCAATCGATCAAATTAACAGTCAAAGTGTCTAAATCCAGGGCATTAGACTTCATGTGATCGGCTCAATCGGAACCCCCGCCCGATACATACGGACCGTCCACTGGAATCACAACGACTCTCAATCCATAGATAAATACCCAAGGTAGCCTTGGGATTATTAGAGAGAGATAATAAAAAACCAAGTTACAATTTCAAAATGGCCTCAAACAACCCCTCATACCTTATCATTGGCGCGGGTGTCTTTGGCGTATCAACCGCCTACCACCTCATCCAGAAATATCCCAATGCATCGATAACTCTAGTCGATCGAGATGCATATGATGCCGAGTCGCGCGTGGCAGCATCATGGGATTGGAACAAGGTTGTTCGCGCCGATTACGACGACAAAGTCTATTGTAGACTTGCGCTTGAAGCCCAAGATATTTTCAAAAACGACCCCCTTTGGCAGCCGCACTTTCACCAGACGGGCGTTTACTGGAACTGTCGCAGCGACTACGCGCAAAATGTCATCGCAAACCACAAGGAACTTGGTCGGAATGATGATATCATTGCTCTCCCTGTTGCTGAAGCTAGAAAGCTTTACGGAGGAATCTTTGATAATGCCGATTACACCGGTGTCAAGGAGGTTCTTGTGAATAGGGCTAGTGGCTGGGCTGCCGCCGGAGATTCTCTTCGAGCAGTGACAAAACGGTGCCTGGAATTGGGCGTTTCATATGTCACTGCATCTGTTACTAATCTTGAATTCGATGGTCGTGGCTCTTGCACCGGTGTCAAGACACGAACTGGAGAGATATTGTCCGCCACGCATGTTGTCGTCGCTGCGGGTGCTTTCACACCGACATTGTTAGAGTGGAGTGCTGCGAAGAGTGGCAATCCTGGACTACGAGCCGGAGAGCGAATTCTCGCAGCTGGTATTACGACTGGAATGGCTCAACTCAATGAGAAGCAATACGAAAAGTTCAAAGACATGCCTGTTGGCTTCCAGGGTTACACACCTGATGAAGGTACGCTTTTCCGGATATATTTACATTCGCATGAATTGTCACTAATCATTACCCAGGAAAACCCTTCATTGGCACCCTTCCCCCAACTAAAGACCGCGAGCTCAAGTGGTGGGGATCTAAGATTTTCACAAACACTCGAGAAGTCCTCCCTGGACATTACATCTCTTCTCCTCCACCCACACATGACTACAACCAGTGGAAGGTTCCAGGACCTCTCAAGCAGGATATTGTAGAGGCCAGGAATCTGTGGTATGGGCCCGAAAGTGCAACATGGGAGATGACCAAACACCGCATTTGCTGGTTAGTGCTTCCCCTGACAACGCAGTTGGTTTCTTCTATTCTAACACTCTAAAGGGACGCTTTTACTACTACCTCCGACTTTATCATTTCACCTCACTCTGCCTCCAGAGGACTATATATTGCCACATGCGGTTCGTTCCATGGGTACAAGTTCTTCCCTGTACTTGGAAAGTACATCACGCAAATGCTTGAGGGAGAATTGGCGCCTGAATTGATCGAGAAGTGGGCATGGGATAGACAGCGACCTGACTCGTCTGAGAACGTGGAGTACCCAAACTCTGAGATGAAGCATTTATTGGAACCTGCAGCGAAGTTGTAAAGGGAACATTCTGATGCGCTTGATATGATATAATGTGATTTGAATTGAATTGATGCTCCAAATAACCCTTTATATTGTAATGCTGTTTGGCATTATACATACCCAACGTTAGAGCCGATGCTTCTTCACTCTCTTTTGATTCCTTATCCTTGATGTATATGTAATCTTCTATCTGCTCCCGGAGAGGGAGAGGAGGGAGTGTAAGTGGATTGAATAGCACAAGTGCGGCTGCGGGCTCTGGCATCTCCATTTCCTTAGAACACAACCTTAGAACACAGAGTTGTCGGTTGCTCATGCATGTTGTCTCTAGACTTGTTTGAGGTGATTGTTTGCACCATTCCAACCAGAAAGGTATTAAAAAAAACTTCAAAAGCAACGTCAGTGAAACACACAATACATATTTTCAAAAGAGATTACCTGCTTTGTACAGATAGACAAAAATGATGGAATAAAATATGAATTCTATACTAGGTTTGGTCTCGTGTTCTAACAACAGATCAAAGCAGAACATCACTTTTCAACACAGCTAGTGCATTTAATGCCACACAAGGCAATTGAAAGGAAGCCATCCCCACATCCATACATCTCAAATCCCATCTTGCAAGTCTCACTCTTCAAAGACTCCCACGACGAGGGAATGAAACACCATCCACTGCGGGGTGATCAGTGAACCAGGTCACCTTATCACCAGCACCCTGGTTAACCAGCGCCGAAGGAAGACTGGAGCCCTCCTCAAGATCAAAGATCTGCTTAAGGATATCCTTCTTGCCAGCGCCCGTGGCGACAAAGGCGATGTTGAAAGCGTGGGTAACAACAGGCAGGGTAAGGGTGATGCGCTTAGGGGGAGGCTTGGGAGAGTTGGTCTCAGCTGCAACCCAAGCATCCTTCTCGCGGAGCAAGGCGTGGCCAGGGAAGAGCGAGCAGGTGTGGCCATCGGGTCCGCAGCCGAGGAGGATAAGATCGAAGGCGGGCACTTTGACGCTGTCCTTGGCGGCAAACTCGCGCATCAGATCCTCTTGGTAGAGATCGGCGAGTTCCTGGGGATCGTCATCCTCAATGTGGTCCTTGTCAATGGGGTGGATGACCGGTGTGCCGAGCTCGGCGGGGATCTTGGAGACGAGCTCGTCGTTCAGCAGACGGTAGTTGCTATCCTCGTGGTCGAGCGGTACGGCGCGTTCGTCGGCGAAGAAGATGTGCCACTTGGAGAATTGGGGGGTATCTTCCGGGGAGCCATTGCTAGTGGCGAGGAGGGCTTTGGCCAGAACGGTAGGCAGGGAGCCGCCGGAGACGGCAAGACGGAAGGTGCCGTGTCGGGCAAGAGCGGAGGTCTGACTGCGGAGGACGTAGCCTCGCAATTGGGCGGCTAGCTCATCGGAGCTGGCAAAGCTGTGCAGGTTGGGGTGTCCGGTGGCCATGGTGATATGTGTGTGGGTGGGACAAGAATGAGGGGCAGGAGATATTTCGTTTTTGGCGGGGCAACGGCCGAGATCTAAACACTTTTTTGGGGGCTTGGCCTTGGCTTGGGAGATGGATCAGATTACAATGTAGTAAGTTAGGAAGAAGGAAGAGAATTGAGGATGAGATGACATATGACGTCGCTGGCGAATCTACTGTCCACGGGTCTACGTGGGATGGATTTGGCCCAAGTGGGATGATTCCAAGGATGATTCTAAGGATCATCCAATGAGTTCATCCGGATATCCGCCATTCCTTCCCACTTAGGCAGGTTTGCCACACCTTATTCGACTTACTCTCTGGCTTCATGGCCTAAACCGGGTTACATGACTCGAATGGTTCTTATCCAACCTTGGCAGTTGGCAGGTTGGATAGTACAAATATGTAAGCATCGTTCCAACATTCATCCGGAGGACGGGAGATAAGGAAATGACGGGATCTTCGTCATTAATTTGCATAATCTAACCTCCTACATTAAATCTGGAAATTTCCAAATATCGAAATATCAGCATTTAAAGATGGAAAATAATACTATTATCTCAATATCGGGTTGTTGGCGCAAAGCCCAAGGCGCCCACCTACGTAAATGTACATAAAGTGACTCTCAAAATAGTATTTCCCCTTTCCAACTTAGTTTTGTTTTAGATCAAGTATCAAGTGGGGATAATTAATTTGGTGTTCAATATATTGCCTCCTATATCCTCATTTTCGGGTCAATGATCCATACACTACTAAAATGTCCACATTCCATTGAGATAGAGAGAGAGAAAAAAAAAAAAAAAGAATGCCGAGGTGATGGCGATGTCCGGGCTTAGGTAGCAACGTTATTGGAATGAGCGCATAAAACCTTGGAAAGCAGCCCATATGTACTCCGTAAGCCCATATGCATCCCGCATAGATGATCGGCAAGAGAAGGGGGGGCAAAACACGGATTACTCCGTAGGAACGTAGGAACAAGATAGAATGGGATAGGGAAAACAATTTTAAAAAAACCCCATTTGAATATTTTCCTTGTTTCATATTCTCCATCCCTTTTTGTCCTTTTTTGTCCCTTTTTTCCCGATTATCGAGTCAAATCATCATCACTTGGAAAAAAACTGGGGTAAACCAAGAAATCACGGGGCTCAACCGCCTAACCGGGTTCAACTCAAAAACATGCCACCCCCCCCCTTCTTCCCTTCAAATCCTCGAAATCCAAAAATGAGCTCTCCAGTACAAATCACTCCTCAACCTCAGACCGGCGGCGTTGCTCGTCCATCTGAGGCTACTTCTCCACAAACTCTCGACATCGTCCGATGCTCCCGCTGCCAACAATCTCTCAGCCTAGGCCAATCAGGCCGCAGCGTCGTTCAATTCGGTATGAACTCCTACTACTGCAGCCGGTGCGCCACCAAAGTCGGCTTCGGGGGGTGAATCGAACACAATATACGAATCACGATAAACAATAAACCAGTCAAAACCAAAACCAAAACCACAATAAACCGGGGGGAGTAACGAGTGGTTGACCGGATCAACATCACGAAAAACCGTCTTTCAAACCAACAAAAAATCGTCCCGCCGTCGCAAGGGTAGATGCGACTTCCTTTCCAAATGGGATACCCTTCTATCCCGTCTCTTCGATACTTTCCTTCGTTTTCCGACTTCGCCTCGGACACCCCGGTTCGAGAGTGCCTGTGAGATTTGGTGGGCTGTGCTGGCACAGCCTGCTTTTCATTGATCGCAATTTGAGAATACCGAGGTATATGGAGGATTATACAAATTGGCTTCGGTCAACTGGATTTGCTTGGGTGTCCGGGACACCCAGGATGGCAGTCAGGAGATCAGTGGCTCTCGGTGCAAGAACCACGGAACTTCGGACCGAGATGCGCTTGGGAGGTCATCGCAATTGGCCCATTCTACTCGGTCGGCATTGATCATATACAACATACGGAGTACATTATATGTTGTTGCATGCTGGATTCTTGCGCCTTGATTTGCCGGCCCGGGTTCTCTTGCGGGTTCAACAACTTTCTGAAGCGGCAGTGCTGTTTACATTTTCCTTTTCTATGCATTTCGCATCATTGTTATTGCACTACTTGGAGCTGGTCTCGTGTCGTGGTTTCTCTTGCTCTTCAGCGATCGCCCACTGGGTTCCAATCTCATTTATCTGTTTCAAGCCACATTGTCTAATTTCACATTTTCATACATTGAATTAGAATACTTCATTTTATCGTTTGAAATATAACATATAAACATGATCCTTTGCCTACATCTAGAGTAACTATATATTTAGTACACCTGCGAATCATCATTGATCACATGAATAAACCTCAACATCCGCATTTGGCACCCGGGGAATTCAAATCCCCGTGGATGAGAAGGATACTTTTATGATTATGATTGACATGAGAACCGAACCTTCAAAACAGACTTTCCGCTCCCATTCGCCAGTCAAAGTGGTAGATATGCAGATTGGCCCTGTGATCTCCCCTGGCGAGCCCAGTGCTTTGGTCACGTATCGTCATACAGCTTCGTCTCACCTCATGTAAATCCCACATGTTTGGAATGTGAGTAGCTCCCTGTGTGGTCATTTGTCTTATCTTGATATACTTTCAACAGTCGCACATGCCCTGTGGCGTGTCTCTTGTAGTTATTGGTCCCCCCCTTAAACTGGCCCTGATTAAAGGAAGGGAACACAGATGAGGATCTATGAAGATCTGTAAGACACTTGGGGGTTTTGCATATTCCAAGGACACGGAGTACTCCGTGTAGACCTGTGCGATAGAGGTAGGATGTTAACTACATAGTATTCCACATACCTGACTCTGACTTGCTGGGACCTGCAGTGTGACTATCGATACTCCGTACATTGCCTGTGCACATAAGAATTTCGATGGATTCGAGCTGGGAGTTCCAAGGTTACCCTTATTTACTTCGATCATAATCAGAATCCTATCTCTCTCCAAAGATATCCGCAGGTACTTGAGAAGCCAAATACGCATAGAAATCAATAGTCGATGTAATTGATCCAAAAAAGAAAGGAAAATATTAATAAAATGCAAGATATGACTGCTCATGATCTGACCCGCTCGGATCGTAGATCCTTTTAAAATAATTTCTTTTTTTTTCTATGTTTTCTTTCATTTCTGTCCATTCTTTTCCTTTTCTTGTTTGCTTTTTTTTTCAAGGGTTCCGATCTGACAATAGACACAGAAACCAATGTGATGAATACAGGCCCACTCTGCATGTCTGCATGTCCGATCCGGATCTAGCGGTGTAACACATACTATTAAGTCAGGTAAGCCCGGCTTTTCCAAGTGATTTGCCTCTGTGCACGGGTATGCCCGATACTCGATGGAGGATATCCTTTGAAATATTAATAGCAAAGAGGAGGGAAAGAGGACATATTACAGATTAGAAACGATACACTGTCCTTAAGTGGAACTATACCCGGGAGAGGTGGGACAGTAGAACCACTCTATTGCATTCTAATATTTGGCAGAGCTGAACTCATAATAAAAATGACATATCTCAGCCTGAAGGAGAAAGCGAACTGCTTATTCTCTGATCTGACTGGCTACTGCTCATCCTCTGCCATCGCCATTCGTCCAGATTGTGCAGTATTCTGGGTCCCCGTGATTTTTACTTGCAAGCCATGAACAAGACTATCGTAGATTATTAGATTATTACTAGCCCTAAGAAATTAATGGACTATATCATATATCATCATAACTATTCTTGTGAAACCTCCACGCATACTCTTCTTTTTTTTTTTTTAAGGCTTCCAACGCTTTATAATCCGCTCGACCTTCGTCCAGCTCGTGGAGGGGTTTATCTATTTTTCTCTGCAGTTTGTCGGTCAGACCAATTCCTTGACTTGCATTTATCCGACAGAAAAAAACAAAGGTATGCTGGTGCGATTTTGTTTCCTAGGAATTACACCTTGATTGCACCTTGATACTCGGTGATGTCGTTGTAGTCGTTCCAGCCCAAGAAGAGTGGGAATGCAAAGGTATCACCATATTTATATACCCTGAGCTAACAGAGGCCTCGGGCAGAGAGTACAATTGTCTAAGTTCTGGATTCAACCGAACACCTGGTCGGACAAGTCGAGCCCCGACTACTTCGCAACGCCGACGCACCGGGATACTTGCAAGCATCGACATCTATCCCTCCGTTTAAATCCATACGTCTGAGCTAGTGCAATTTCGGCACTAAAATACCGGGGTGTATTGATTTGAGATATCTGCAGCTATGCCTCTTCCTGGTCGTGATAAAGGTCGTCCCAGATCGCGCAGGTCGGATGATGAGTTTGTCGTATTCCTTCAAGGCGTGAGTTTGATATGGAGTATGTCATATGTGTTCAAAGACTAACAAGAATGCCAGATTCCACCTCATTGCCGCTGGCAAGAACTCAAAGATCTCGTGCGCCAAACCGCACTGCATATTCGCCAAGCAGTAGTATACGATGATAGCCATGGATTCCCCACCGGACTCGGCCAAATCATCGTCAAAAATGAAGACGAGGCCTGGCGAACATACCGTATGTATTTATATCCCAGCAATCTCCAATTCTCCGTCCTAACATCACCATAGATCGCCTTTCCACCAGCGGATGGGACGGCCAGAGTCTGGTCGTCACACTCTCGCGGACCAGCACGCCAACCAAGCCCATTGCCGGACCTACCAGAAGTCCAGCAATGATGCCAACAGGCTACATCTCCGGCCACTCCACACCTCCTTTAGTACATGGAAATATGGCAATGCCCCCGTCACCCGTTTCTCCAGAGTGAGTCTACCACATTCCCAAGTATGAAATATGAACCAAGCTAACCCCCCTCACCCAGATCTTCCAATCCCCCAACTCCACCATATCCATACCCAGAGTACGGCGTCATGATGGTACCCATACCAATGCCACCCCAAGGCTTCATGCCCATGATGCCAGATCCACACGCACCACCAATGCAATGCTACCCCCCATCCCCAGTAATGAACGGCGCAATGTACGAGCCGCATTGGAACATGATGCCAGGCTACCAGATGTCCCCACCACAGAACTACCAACACTACCACCCCCACGCCACAGGCACAAACCCCAACTCTCCATCTTTCTACCCAGACCGACGAACCATCACAATCGAGAACTTGAACGCGACTACTACATGCGCCGATCTAAAAACCCTTCTACAGACAGCCGGCACTGTCCAGAAATGCAGCATAGTCACCGCAGACTCGGTCGATGGCAATGGCCAGCTACGCGGGTTGATCAAAATGCAAACAGCGGACGAGGCACAGTGTGCTGTGACTATGTTCAATAATCTGAGTTTCATGGGGTCGCGGATTAGAGTTTAGGTTGATCGTGGCTCGCATCTTGCACGGGCTGTTAGCTTTGATGGGGTTTGTGTTGGCTCAGACACCGCGGGATCGGTGCTGGATAATGGGGATACGTGTCAGTCGTGGGCGGATGAGATGACTGCTGAGGCTCATGTTGTTGATAATTGCAAGCCGTTGGTGATAGATGGGTCTGGGTTGAATAGGTCCGGTGAGATTTTATCCACGTCTGCGCCGACGTGATAGAATGTTCATGTATTATTCGAGGTGGGTGGTGGTTGATATTGAAACATACATATGTTCTACTTGTGCTTGGCTTTTTTATTGGCTTTTAATAGTGGTTTTTCTTGGTCTTGTTTGATGTAACTTATTCTGCTTCCTATGCGTTTAGATTCTTTTAGCTATGAATCCTCTAGCAAAGGGTTCTCCCTCCATTATGATGTCTATTCTTGGACTGCATAGACAGCTCTATGAATGTCCAACCTCCCAGACCCCCCTTTGCTTTACTTACACCTAAAGATACACTTGTATTCCAAATAAATTTCCTAGATATCTCTATTCATTCTTCCCTACTCCATAGACCGCACTAGATACAAATCCGTATAGGCATTCCTATGCGGACACAACTTCTTCCCAGACGTGAGGTGTTCCAACACACTCGCATCCTCACAGTCCAAAGTCCAGCTCTTTGCTTGCTCATCCTCCAAGGCCGTCAACAAAGCACCAACCAAAACCCCAATCATCCTCGGTCCAAACGTCGGCTTGGCAGGACATTCAAACGGCGGACATCCAAAAGGCATAAACGCATCTCCCTGCGCCGGCGTAAGAGCAGACCAGCGATCCGGGTTGAATCTCCCTGAATCAGAACCCCAGATATCAGATCTCAGATGGCAGCCCTCGATATCAGCGGATTTTATCTCATGAGATGTTCCCATACCCCGGTCCCACTGATACGCTCGATGTATGTGTCTCGTGGGCACGTATAGTCGGAGTGATTCAAGGACTATGTGCTTTGCACTAGGTGAGCTCTGAACACATCGCGTATCACCTGTTTTAGGCTCATTGCTGGACGGGGATGCGGGGCCTGCGTCGAATTGGGGTTTGGTAGGGTTCTCAGAGAAAGCAATCATTGTATCTCGCCACACCGGTACTTCTTTCCCAGTCGCGAATCGGATCTCTAGGAAGGCTCGTAGGACGACTCGCCACATCGTCTCGAAGGAAGGGAGGATGAGGTTTAGTGGGTTATCCTCCGGATGATCGTGTTTTCCGAAGATATTGACCAGAGAAGTCTGAAGCAATACATCGTCTTCGAATCTGGGAATATCTTTCTCAGCGGAGTTTAGCTTGGAGGATATCCAGACTCGATTTATGGACTGTGCTAGGTTCAGTATATTCTCATCACATGTCTGGGGTTGAGTCTTTTGATTGAAAAACAGCCACAGCACTACTTTCAATGAAAGTATCTGTGCTAGACTGGCGACGTTGATTCGATTGCGGTCGACATTGATCTTATTGTTGCTCGGCTTCTGCTTTCCTTCATGACAACTGCTGCCGTCGCTATGATCCGGTACGGGAAAGCCATTCTCGACCCAGTGGCTGGCTGTGACTCTGGCAAACTCGGATGTGTTGTGCCACTGCTTCGCTGATAGGTTGATCAAAGGTTTGACTTTCTCGACGAACATGCTGGCGTGGACGCTATCTGTTCGCGTGAAGGCGTTATCGATTCCAAAGGCGATGGGAAGGTGTCTATTGGCCATCGCTTTCGCCTGGTGTGGCGAGAGGATACTTGGTTGGTCTTCGTGTTTCAATACGCCGGCAATTATTTGGCGACATAATGATGGATCATTTAATGTGTATTTGGGTTTCCGTCTCTTGCCCAATATCACAATGAGAAGGAGTGATATGGTGACGGCGATGGATGTTGCTAGAGCTGTTGACATTTTCTCCGAATGAGCAATGATGGATTGAAGAATTAGTAGTCAAGTACAGGGCCATACTTATAATGTAGACGATAAAAGGAGTCTAAGTCATGCAGGTTGCATGGATGAAGAAGATGTCTTATTTGCTTTGTCTTGTTGGGAAACGACAAATAACTTTAGAAATAGTGTACAAACTGATGCTTTGTTCCGCGTGAAGATATGCCCTATGAGGCGACAAACAAATGTGTTGTCTCAGAAGAACAGAGGAAAAGTAGAGCTTCTCCCTTTAACAAACGAGCAGGGAAGCTGCATGTTCCACCAGAGCAAAGAATCAGACATCTAAAAGGGAGAATCATATCTCAACTCAAGTGCATTCTCAAAAAGACTAGTCAATATTTGTGTACAATCATCAATTCATTCAAACAAGCGTGTTATCTTAGGTGTTCGTCAATGTAAGTCTCATATCCCATCCAGTCACCATACCCAATCGTTGCGATCAATCATATCAAAAACGCCATGAAACCCAGGTACTATGACATTTATTTCTCTTTTAGTTGGAGCTTCTCAGTGAGCTCAAACCATGTCTATTTTGCATGGCTAATCATCTCTGCATAAAGGTCCCCAGGGATCTTACGGACGAGGAGAACGGTCAAAGCAATGATCTCCTTTGCATCGAGGGGAGGGAATGAGCGGAGGATTTTATTTGGGCTATAGTCAAGTTAGCTTTTGTTGGATACAAATCCAAAGGACGCTCTGGAACTTACCTCGGACTCTCAAAAATTAAATCTCGCATACGGATTAGCTGGGCGACAATGCATAGAATGTTTAGGTGTGGCCCATATGCAAATAAGAAATCCCACAGATGCAACACCTCTGGCAATGGAGGCGTGCAAGCGCAGAGAGTCAATACCGATGGGAATGCGTACAGCTCGGCGTGCATACCCTTGGAGAACAGATATGCTGCAAGCTTAGGCTCCACAATCTCAAGACATCGGTCGACTAAACGAAGACCCTTGTGGACTCCGTCCATAGCACCACGGATATAGCCGGGACATTCGCGTGTGACAAAGTAATGGAACAGAGCGAATGCTTCCACCTCGCTACGGGCAGCATAGAGGAATGGCGCACACAGGACATTCATGCCTTGGACGTACATTGCCGAATCACTTGTAGTTGTATTTGTGACCTTCTCCAGCTCCCCGCCAAAGGGGGACTCTTCTGCAATGCTGGGTGGTGCATTCACTAAAAGCTCCATCTCACGACGCCGAGATGACGTCGGTCGAGACCGGGGTTTCGGTCTGGAATCGTGCAGTTTCCATGCCACAGCGTTGAGGAGTCGAATCAAGCTTGCTTCTGTGACTCGGCGTTTGAAGAGAGGGTCTGTGGCTAGTGTGCGGAAGGTATCATTACGAATTTTGGCATAAGCGGGAGAACGGCCGCGGTGGATAAGAGCAAGGTAGTCATCGGTGGGCATAGGAGGAATATCGAGGAGGACCAGCCAAAGGTAGATCCGGTATGGTGACTATCATTTCGAAGTGTTAGATATTAATCTTGCAAAACAGACTGGGTACCCCTCACCATGCCATCTCCATCAGCATCTACTCGGCTGGATAGGACGAGGTATTTGAGCTCTCGAAGTCCCTCATTGGGATTTGAACTCTGCGGTCCATCGCGCAAGAAGTTCTCCAAAAGCGATCGCTTGACCCCAATTCCTGACCCTGTTTTCCGCGCAGGTCGTCTCTGAGTTACGGGTGGTGTTGCAGCAGCTTCACGAGAAGCCGCGTCGCTATTTGATCGAGCTCGGCGATGTGCGCGCGCTCGGGTTGCAGCACCAGGAGTTGCTGCTGATCCGGGGTCAGCTTCATTAGAGCTAGCTTGGCGAGAGGCTTGGGTCTGTGCAATGAGCGCGCTAGAGGTTGATAGCACTTGGTGGGATTGGATCTTTCGGAGAGTTCGCATGGTTCGCGGCGATGCGGGTGTGTCGGGGCCCGGGACACCGAGAGCCCAGGAGGGCTGAGGTTTGGCCATTTTTATGCAATCAAGTCTGCATTAGAAGGCCACGATCAGACATCTTTAGGAAACGGGGTAAGATGAGCGCAGTTGGCGGGTGGAGGTGTATCAGATCGCGGTGGCTGGAGCTTTTCTGCCGATGAAATGCGGAAGGCGTTCGCTCCGGCGTATAGTTCCACTTTTACTATTTACTATTTACGTAGCTCAATCCTTTTACCAAAAACTTCCATTGGCAATTGAATAACTAATGGTACATGATCATTTATGACAAGCTTTGTATAGTCTGACCTTTGCTTCTACAGACTTGGAATCGGTCGACTGCCAAAACTGTTATAAGACGCAACCCCCTAACGCCAACTCAATTGAAACCCATATTCGTGAAGTTCATACATGTGCTGGCTCTCCTTCACGCTTTGCATTATTTCCATTCTCCCCACCGGTGACGCTGCGCACGAAGTCATGATACTGGAAAACCTCGCCCCTCTTACCCATCCCGCCTGACTTCGCTCCTCGGCCAATAAATGCTGGGCGCCCTAAAAACCCACTGAAGACTTCATCGATCTGTCTTTCAGTCAAGCGTTCCTCTCCGTCTTCTGGTGAGGTATGCAGTAGAGCATCACGTAATTCGGCGGCATCGATTTGCCCGTTGTCATCGTCATCAAACGCGGCAAGAGCATTGAGAAGCTCCTGCGAAGGTGACATCGATGCCATCAGTCCTGAAAGTGTATTCAAGAAGGTTGGGAAGTTCATAGTATGGCCTGATCCCGGCGGGAAAAAGCGCGAGAGCGTAGAGGAGGATGAGTCTTGGCCTGTTCAACACTTGCATTAGTTCCTTATTCCAATTTGAAAATAAAATAAATGGGGTTTATTCCTACCCAGAGTTGTTAGCACTTCAATCACATCATCTTTGTCCACGAGCCCGTCGTTATCCCGATCGAGAACCTGGAAAGCCTCTCTAATCTCTCTCACTTGTTGCGCCGATAGCTTTCCAGCCGCATCTCCAGCTGGGGCGGTAAAGCCACCCGTCCTTGTCCCAATAATCGGGGATGAGCTTCCTGGCGACCGCGCTCCTTTCGTTGGGGAAGGAGAGAGCTCTCTGCCAAAGTTCGGCTGAGGAATGGGCCGCTCGCTCTTCGGAGAACGCGATTCGCCATCCTCCACTGTATATGATTGATTGAGCTTGCTGGGCGACACCATAGGTGTATACGCCCGACTGGGAGAGCTCCCCGGTGTGCCTCCTGTGCGACTAGCTGAGGGCGGGGAGTTTGGGGTGGACGGGCGCCGGAACGGGGAGGCCCTTGGCGACCCAAAGGATAAGGGGGATGGTTTGAATGTGGGATTGTTGGCCTAGGTCATTGTCGATTAGTCTTAAATAGGTATATCATCTTGAAACCCCTCAACTTACCATGGTGAAAATCGCGTGTGAGCTGAATTATGAATTGCAGACAGCCTATGACGAAGGCTTGCTTATCGATGTAAACAAACCCGGCACAGCAACATAATTTTGCCACCGTCTTTCCCACCGCCCTATGCTATCTATATAAACATACACCAATTTATCCTCGGTTGTATAGTTACATATTGTATGGTCCTTGCTTAGTTTTAATGTATATAATTTGACCTTGCTACATGGATTAATAGGGTCTGTTTATGGCATCCAAGTAAAATACTCCCTGGCTGGCTAGGTGTTGCATAAGTTCGCATGCAGTGTTCATACATAGATCTATAAGGAATCATACTCGTCACATCGACCTTCGATTGGCTTCCAAAAATCCAATTATGAAGGATAATACTGGTGCATGCTAAATCATATATTCAACCTTTCTTCGGACATGTTATACCTATAGAGCAGGCAAGTATTCAACGCCCAATGTTGCCTCTCTATGCTATACCGGGTAAGACACAAATAAGTGGCGAGTATTGCTTTTTGGTAGACGTTCTAGAACTGTAACAATCGGATGTGTCAATTCTGTGGCAATTGCTAGGTATAAATAGAAAGATCTGCAATGTACTGTCGAAAAAAAGGGAAATTGCATTCTGATAGATCGTCCCCCATGTTCAACCCTGGGAATTCCAAGGTTGGTATATGGATCTTATCGCGTTATCGTCTCTCCACTGTGGAGAAATCGTCCTTTTTCTTAACCCCTCTTAACCCCTGAACAGTTAATTCGAGACAATTAATTCAACTAATATTATCATTGGCCCTTGACGGTGTGCTTTTTGTGCCCCCGGTATGCCACTCGATTTATAGCTTGGCCCGGAGCAATCCTCTATCCCCAACAGCCCTAGAAGATGGCAACGACACTACCGTATCGACCGTCGAACGACTCCCTCTCCGCCTCAAATAACCGCCAAACAAGTGGTCTTCCTCGACTTTCGCCTGCGGCCTCCTTTATCGGACGTTCGCCCAGCAGCTCACACGGCTCTTTTCGGAGAACATCCACAGACCATGCGACCTCAAGCTTCAGGCCACGCCGCTGCAAAGCGCAGTACCCGCTCGATTCGCCGGAGCGCCATGTGGAATACATCCTGGTTGCGTCCTTCCATATTGATCGGGGCCCGATCATGGAGCACCAGTATCCCGCTGCAATCAGTGGGGACGAGAGCATGCTTGCAGAGCTGATGCTGCCGGATCAGACGCATGTGCGGAGTCAGGACTGGACCATGTTCTTCTTACACAAGGACACCAGCGGCGACGAAGAAACGGATTCAGCGGGTGGAAAGAAGAAAAGAAAGCGGAAATCACAATACCATGGAAACCAGGAGGGAGCCGATATCCAGGACGAGAACTTCGACGAGGCCTCCGATGACCCTGACAGTAGCGACGACGAGGGTGGTGAAGGGCCACCCTTGATGTATGTGCTGAATCTTGTCAACACGAAGCAGGATAACACTGTCCGAAGGTAGGTCGTACTGTCTTGTCTAAATGTACGAGTGCTAACAGCGAACAGAGGCGCAGTAGTCAAGGCAATGGCAATCTGCACGCGACATTCATTCCTCCACATTTACAAAGTAAGCTACCATGCTACTCCTAGCCCTAGCACCCAGGCAATTCTGACATTATGCAGCCTTTACTCCTCCTAGCGCTGGAAGACTACTTCAAATCTCCATTCCCCGAAACTCTGGCATCCCTCTATGACGCCGTTAACGCCATGGACCTTTCGTTAATGCCAAAAATGTCGATACTTGAGCGGCATATCTTGCAATCTAGCAACACAAAGGATATGTTCCTAGAGAAATTCGAGCAAATGATCCGCCAGCGGGAAGAAGAAGAATTCCAAGATGGGGAATGTCCCCCGTCACCGAAGAAAATCAGCCGATACGCCCTACCGCGGGATACACATGAGTACGAGTCGAAGGTGGTCTACAATGACATCCCCATACCGGTCAAAATTCCGACAGTGATTTGGCCGGAGACCGTTGGAGACTTCTCCCTCATCAAGCTCATTCAGACGTTCGCCGTTCCGCATGCCACAACCCCCCAGGCTTTCCCAGCGCATCCCCATTTGACAACCAGCGGTCCATTCACACACCCCGTTATTGTTCTTGTCAACGCTATCCTCACTCAGAAGCGGGTTGTATTTCTAGGACACAACCGGCCATCGGGAGAAGTTGCAGAGGCGGTCCTGGCGGCCTGCGCTCTTGCATCCGGTGGCATTCTGCGTGGATTTACTCGACACGCATTCCCTTATACCGATCTGTCCAAGATCGATGATCTTCTCAAGGTACCTGGGTTTATTGCAGGAGTCACAAACCCTACATTTGCCAACCATCCTGAATGGTGGGACGTTATGTGCGACCTCCCGACAGGTCGCATCAAGATCTCAAGTCACGTTGAACCTGCGCCTGTAACAGAAGGACTTCTGTTCTTCCAGCAGCAAAATTCCCTTCTGCCCAACAGCGCATCCAACACGACCCACGATCCAACAGGCGACACGCTATTCATAGAAGACATCCTCCGCAGCATCAGCCAACGTCACGGAGAGAATGCCGTCCGCGCAAAATGGCGAGCCTACATAACAAAATTCGTCCGCGTCGCCGCAGCCTTCGAAGAAGCAGTATATGGCGCCTCGAACCTTTACATCATCGGCCCAGGCGAAGAACTCTCCCCAGACAGCCCAACAGGCCACCAAAGCGACGCCTCAGACCCAACAACTCTCCGCGGGCACGGATACGTATGGACAGACGAAACAGCCAAACAACGTGAGCTCTCAGCATCCGTCTCCCGAATCGAAGGCTGGCGCAACACCCGCTCCTACTACTCCTATATCCAAGATATCGCAGCGATGTACTTCCCCGCGCGTCCAATCCAACGCCCGGACATCCACCACCACCACGACCGTCTCCGGGCCCTAAAACTCTCCCACTCCGAAGCTGCCTCCATCTACCTCGCCCTCTCTCACTCCGTCAAAGACTACGCCGGCATCTGCCAGCTCCTAACCGTCGCCCCGGAGAATCAGGCCGGTCTCTTCTATGTCAGCATGGGCCTATTCCATCCGGACCAGGTCGTCCGCGAAGCGACAGCCGATCTTCTCGATCGCATCGCTACACACCCAGCCGGTCGCCATTTCTGGACGCATGTTGGCCGCTTCGCGAAGCTGGGGTATATCCGTGTGAAGCGGGAACGAGACGCCGCTACACAGAGTCCTATTTCTGGTAGCGGGTCACCGATTCCTACGAGTCCTGGGGCTATCTTTGGAGGTGAGCCGCAGAGTCTTGTTGGTGTTGCTATGGGAGGAGGGTCGAAGAGGAGGAGCTGATGAGGTTTTTGCGATCTTCTTTTTTTAAATAACATTTTCTAGTCAGTGAGCGTTTTTGCTGTGTGATTTTATTGCTGTCTTTGCCAGATTCTTCATGCGTGACGAACTATGCGCACTCGAACCATGATTTCAGATGTGATTTCTTTGTCTTGTTTATATTGTGTCTATTTATAGGTGTGGATATGCTTGTGAATACTCATATACTTTCTGGCGTCTGAGGAATACATTTATTGACTCGGTCATTTTTGGCATTAGCGCATCTTGTGACTCTTAACAAAGACAATATAAACGACTCGAGTCAAACCCGATCGGATATGGAAGGAAGTGAATAAGGAAATAACAGAGTGAATAACTGCTACAGAGCAAAATATGGACAATATCACTAGAAATTACATACAGATCAGAATGATCAGACCAGAAAGCCAAAAACACGCTCGCTGACATCAACCATGGCCATACCCAGCCGGGCAGACGGACCCCAAATGGATAAACAAGAAAAGAGAGTGCGTATGAACAAGAAGAACAGACAAAATCATCCAGATCAAAACAAGCCTGTCAGCATGATACCAAGAACCAAAGCCATGACAGTAACAAATCCAAGCTTGGGCAAGGGAACAGCAAGACCCGCGCCAGCCCTGACATCCGCCGAACCAACCGTGATATTAGTCGACGCAAAGCCATCCCCACAATGCGCATTAACAATCTTCGCCGAGGGAAGATAAGTCGAATCAAGAGACTGACCGTCCCGTCTCGCCCACCCCGAAAACAAATCCATAGTCGCCTTCAAACACTTGTTACAAGTCGGCACATCCCCGCTAGTAAGCGGGGTACCCAGTGGCATGAGGTAGACGCTGTAGTCATCGGGTGCTGTTGAATTCGACACGGCGTCGACGAAGCAGTAGTCCTTCGTCGAAGGGTTCGTGAGACAGGTAGCACGGTACATTGGTTCGTAAGCGACGAGATCGCGATACGTGCCCTTGACGACGGAGTTGCCGTTTTCATAGTCGTCGCCGCAGTTATCTGGGTTGAGGAGATCGCCTGCGAGAGCGGTCATGATGGATGCGCATTGCGAGACATCTGACGAACAGGATGTATCTAGGATGCGGGAGGTGGCGGGTGCTGAGTTTAGGGTGTGGAAGAAGGCGTTTGAGTTCTCGATTAGGAGGGAGATGGCGTTGCAGTTTGAGATTGTTGTGTTTGCGCGCCATTTTGTGAAGAAGTCGATGCAGGTACTTGAGTTTGCGAAGTTGTAGGAGAGTGTGTCGAAGGGTTTGGGCATTCCTGTTGTTGTGGAGGTTGATGCTGTGACGATTGTTCGTCGGCGTATTGTTGTTGTTATTTCTTCTGTGGGTGCTTGTAGTGATTGTCGATCTGTGGTCTTGATCTCTCCACTTGGGTGCCAGGCCGATCGTGGCACGGGTAGGTCTGTGGGTTCCACTGATTCGGCCCGTGTGGTTGATAGACAGAGAATAGTTATTAGAATTAGGAGGTTGTAGATATGGTAAAGACGGGACATTTTGGCGTTTTGTCGTCGATTTGAGATCGAGGCGTGGACATCAACGGTCAAGTATGAATTATTATGAGCAAGGACAGTCTTTGTATGTTAAACGAGTGACAGAGCTGTTGGTCGGCGAATTCGGAAACAAAGAAGTGTTTTATTCCAGCATTGTGTGACGAATTAGGAACGATCAATCAAGACTTCATTGAAAGGAGTGACTGAGGGGACTGGATTCCCTAGAAGATGAAGTTGACGATGAAGTCCACGTTGAGAAGCGCACGAGGTAAGACCCGTTAACCCTGGAAGGTTGCAGAAAAGGCTAAGGCTAAAATGGGGACTGTTTTTTTAGTTCGCCAGACATTCGCATTGGCCAAGGCCGAGAACGTGCCAATGCGCTAGAGGACTCCGAGTGTACCACTAGCACGAACTAGACCGTTCCATGGGCTTTCGGGTTCAGGGGGTGTTCTGCTGATATCTCTCCCGGTGCTATTTTGGAGTATACGCCCGTACTCCATACCCCCCGTATAGAGTAGATCCATTACCTAGTAGGTACATACTCCGTAGGCCGAGACCATTGGAAAAGACTTCGATATTATTTCCCATTTCTTGGGGGATGCTTGCTTTATCCCCTTTCCCGTCCGACTGGTCTAGATATCATTATCATTCGGAGACTGGATCATTCTGAAACCGAAGCATGAAGTATGAAGTACAACGGGGGATGGAAAGTGAAATTCAGTCCGGTCAAGGAGATCTTGTAACACATTGGGTCCACGGGCTGGAGATCATTCTGGGTTTGGACCTCGGGAGTTTGATAGTTAATAACCTTGGCATTATAGCACTTAATTGAGTCTATAATCTTATATATCTATATCTATCACTATAAATATAACTATAGTTATACAAACACATATTAAATAGTAGAATCAGTTCTTTCTGATAACGGACTCGGTTCTCGGAGCCAATTAGGTAAGAGGAATTTCGGTAAATCATCCCCCCGGACCCCCCCACAGAGTCATAGCAACATCCAGATGAGATACTTGATAGACTCTTAATATTCAACTCACTTAACTTAAAACTTATCATGGATTCATTAGTACCTGAGACCAGAGTTCTGGCAGTTGCCAGTCATGTAAGTCAAATTGTCCATTCCGTCGGATCATAAGCTGACATTTCCACTAGGTAGTCTACGGGTATGTGACAAGACTGATAATGCCGTTTATCATGTTTGAAAGACACCATTGGAGTCAATGAACTAACATATTCTCTCCAGCCATGTCGGAAACACAATGGCAACCTTCGTCATGCAATCCCTGGGCTGTGAAGTCGCTGCCTTGAACACCGTCCATTTCAGTACGTTGCAACCCGGACTTAATAATCCCAGCCCTGACTCACATGAAATTGCAGGTAACCACACAGGCTACCGCCAATTCAAGGGAACTCGTGCCACCGCGCAGGAAATTTCAGACCTCTACCAGGGCCTGTGCCAGAGTAATCTCACAGACTTTGATGTCATGCTATCGGGCTACGCCCCGAGTGCAGCAGCCGTCGAATCAGTAGGCACTATCGGCATTGATCTACAAGAGAAAGCAGAGAAGAAGCCCGGGTCATTTTTCTGGGGTAAGTAACACCCCCACTATTCCTCCCAAGCACAGACACTAATATAATATCAGTCCTGGACCCAGTCATGGGCGATCAAGGCCGACTATATGTCAACGACGACGTAGTCCCCGCATACAAGAAAATCATCCCATTTGCGGATCTGATTTTGCCTAACCAGTTCGAAGCCGAGTAAGTCGTCCAAACCTTAACTTCATCTTCATCCCCCCCACATGGCCACTAATATAAAATAACACAGAACCCTCTCCGGCATCAAAATAACATCCCTAGAAACCCTCGCTTCAGCAGTAACAGCCATCCACAAGATCTACTCAGTGCCACACGTGATAATCACCTCAGTGCAACTCTTCAAGCTCTCCCAATCAGGCTCAACCCCACCCCCACCAGAGAACTTCCTAACAGTAATTGGTTCAACCACGCGCTCCGACGGATCACCGCGACTATTCCGCGTCGATGTCCCAGCGCTGGACTGCTTCTTCAGCGGGACGGGCGATATGTTCGCCGCGCTGACCGTCGCACGTCTAAGCGAAGCCGTTTCCGCAGTTGATGGTCTGCGCACGACCAAATCGTGGCTTTCGCCCGATGATGTCGCGGCTACGGATCTGCCGCTGGCTAGCGCCACTGTCAAGGTTCTGTCCAGTATGCATAGTATTCTGGAGCGGACGCTGCAGAGTCGGGATGCGGAGCTGGCGGTTGCTGTTCCTGCGTTGGAGGGAGAGGCTTCGGCGGAGGAATTGCAGAAGAGGGATTATTTGCGCAGGACTAAGGCTGCGGAGGTTAGGCTTGTGAGGAATACGCGGGTTCTGCGGGATCCGAAGATTCTGTTTGAGGTGCAAGATTGGAAGAAGGAAGATCTTCCTAAGGATTTGCGGTAGGCTTTGGATAGGGTTTATATGTATCTTTTGCATGAGACATGGTTAGATGATAGAAGGATTTCGGGAGGGCATTAGATGAAGCCGGGTTGGGGGCCATCTCTATATCAAAAACCGGTTCGGTCTGCACATAGATTTGATTATTGTATCAACCATGGAATCTTTTTTTATATGTTTTATTCATTCAGTCACACATAATCTAGAATGCATGTAATCATAACTAGGTTCATTTTAAACCCAGAACCCATCTAATTTTCGTCTGTCCTCCCAACTTTGTACCGAGGTATGGCCCTTAGATACCAGTGCTACCGAATCCACCGGCACCACGGACACTCTCCTCCAGCTCCTCGACAACGCTCACTTCAGGGGTGTAGATCTAGAACCGGTCAGAGTAATTCACACAACATACAGTATATTAATAGCTGGAACTCACCCGCTCCAGAACCAGCTGGGCAACACGATCACCCGCCTTGATGGGGAAGTCGACATCAGAGTGGTTGAACAGAAGCACCTTGACCTCACCGCGGTAGTCGGCATCAATGACACCAGCACCAGTGTCAATGAAGTGCTTAGCAGCAAGACCGCTACGGGGAGCAATGCGACCGTCTATATTCCTCGTTAGTATTGCATTCACTCTTAACTCAGCTCAGCCTCAACAAGCAGAGAGCTTCGCTAAAGTTCTCAATTTATCAATCCCAATCACAGGTATAGTCACATACAAGTTCCCTCAGGCACAGCAATAGCAATACCAGTATCAACAGCGGCCTTGCCCTTGGCGGGGATGACAGTCTCCTTCGCAGCGTAGATATCGTATCCAGCTGCAAAAGCCGAGCCGCGAGTCGGAGCCTGGGCAGACTCAACAAGCTTCTTAACAAGCAGCGGGGGCAGCGGCTGCTGGATCGAGGTAACAGCGGCGGAAGTCATTGTGTCAGGCTTTGATCGTTTCGGCAGCGGAGAGGCAGGGAGGGAAGGTGGATTGTGCGCGGGGAGGGATTTCTCTTGGGGTGGCGGGGTGGTCTCTTTGGTCATGATAAAACACAAAAATAGGATGGAGGATCGAAGATCGAGAATCGAAGTGGATAGAGGGTTAAAAATAATAGGGTCCCACAATATTCCGTAGTGAATTGGCTAACGCAAGTTACAAGTGCCCCTAGCTTCACAAAAATTGCGGTGAGCTCCACGCTCGACTGCGCGTTTCACCGCTGGGACGCGTCGGGTGTTTGTTCTGTTTGTTCTGTTTGTTCTGTTCCTCCCCGCTCGACGGAGAGCGGTGACGCCGAGGAGTTGCTGGGGCCGAGGTCCCCCGGTCACGCCGAGGAGGTAGGTGTTGGGGTGCATTTATTGCATTCCTTGTACATATTAATTTGAAACCTCGTTACTTTGCAAAATACATACGCCTTTTTGAACGGTCTTTTTCTTATTCCATATCGACATCATGGCGGGAGAAGTGCGCCAGCCTATAGATATCCCCTCGTTGGAGAAGTACATTGACCAGAATGTGCCCGAGGTCAAGACTCCACTTGATGTGAAGCAGGCGAGTCTGGCCCCGTCAATTTAAAAAAGAAAAATCAGCAATATCAAACAGACCAACTAATATCCTATCACTGTAGTTCGGCTTCGGTCAATCAAACCCTACCTACCTTCTTACTGCCGCTGATGGCAAGCAGGTCGTTCTGCGCAAAAAGCCCCCTGGCAAGCTGCTCTCGAAGACAGCTCATAAAGTCGAGCGCGAGTACAAGATTATCCGGGCATTGTGGGATACCGATGTACCAGTTCCCAAGGCATACTGTCTCTGCGAAGATGACAGCGTGATTGGAACAGCATTCTACATCATGGAGTTCCTAGACGGGCGGCATTTCACCGACCCAGCGATGCCAGGCGTGAGCGGAGAGGAAAGAAAAGCACTGTACGTCACGCGATTGAGGCTCCAACAATCCCTCCAGCCCCAGCCAGTGACTCCACCTTACTAACAAGTGCCCCCCAGATGGAAGAACGCAGTACAAACCCTCGCCAAGTTCCACAGCGTAGACCCCAAAAGCGTCGGACTCGAAACCTTCGGCAAACCGACGGGCTTCTTCGACCGCCAAATCGCCACCTTCAAAACCATCTCCAAAGCGCAAGCGGCCGTCGTCGACGCCGACACCAAAGAACCCGTCGGCGAACTCCCCCACTTCGACGACATGGTGACATTCTTCTCGCAAAAGAACACGCAACCACTGGACCGGGGCACACTCGTGCACGGGGACTACAAGATCGACAACATGATCTTCCACAAGACGGAGCCGCGCGTGATTGGAATCCTAGATTGGGAAATGGCGACGGTAGGACACCCGCTCTCGGACTTCTGCAATCTCACGAGTCCGTACATAATGGACGGTGGGGACAGCCAACTGTCGCAGTTCGCGCCGGGGGTTGTTCCAGGGCTGCCGCGGCGCGAGGAGTGCATTGGCTGGTACGCTGAGACATCTGGGTACGAGACGAGCTCCGACGTGGCGTGGGGCGATGCGTTCTTTGCGTTCCGGGGCTCCGTGATCATGCAGGGCATCGCGGCCCGGTTCGCTGGGAGACAGGCTAGTAGTGCTCGGGCTAGTGATTATGCGAAGAGGGCGAAGCCGTTTGCTGAGGGGGCTTGGGAGAGGGTTAGGGCTGTTAAGAGGGCTAGTGAGGGGAAGTTGTAGTTCTATATTTACACTCTATATAAAGAGTATTATTACCTATCTAGGTATTTACTTGAACTTTCGGGGATTGTTGACAGTAACTTACGGGGGAGAGTTTTGAGAGTTTCAGGTTTTGTGACATTGTATATATTCAGAATCGGGGCCTGGGCTTTTTTTTTCCCTCTGTATTTCTAGCGCCCGGCTATATGTAGATGGATGCATGTATAATGTAGCTTGACATGGCCCGATCTAAATCTAAATTGGACTCTTCAGGTTAGTATGGAAAGACTAGGCCAGAACCCAACTCTCCACTATGAAACAAATCCCCCACTTCGATGGTTATGTAGCCTAGAACAGCTAGATTCTAGTACTTTTGGCACCTGACGTGTAGGTGTAAGCACTTATCCCGATATAGACAAACATTTGAGAAGGTATCGTATAATATCCTGCGAGCATATCACGTTTATGTACGCCATTTTATCCGATCACTACCGGGTGGAAGGTAGTTTTTACGGGATATATAAAGAGGCAATGGGTTAGGTTTACAATATAATAATACAGAGTACATAGATAGGATATAGAGAGTAGGATAGATATAAGTGGTAATGGTGATAAGTGAAAATAACGGAAAGGTGGAAAGGTGGAAAGGTGGAGAAGTGGCAACCTTGGAAGATGGAATACCGCATTGTGTAATGTCCGTTGAGCCCATCTCGCAGACAGTCGAAAAGCAGTCGGTGGATTATGATTGGCTGTAGAAGAGGGGAAAAGGGTGAGGCTTTTTTTATTGACCTGCGGCTCTACGCGTAAGTGAGGCTGAGGGGGGTTGAAGAACCCACTTGTTTTTTTTACTCTTTCCAAGGATATAGAATTTCAATAACAAGTTTGGGATAGGGTTGGTTATTCAGATAGGCAGTTTCAAATTAACTAATTTCATTCTCCATTATCCACTATCCACTATTCACTATTCACTAGTGTGAGGGGGTTGAGGGGGATGCGGCTGGGGATAAGGGAACGGGAATTAGGGGTTTCGGATTGTGGCCGACTGGGTTGGACAGCACATCGATGCAGGTAGTATAGCGTAGTATTATAGTTATTCTAGCGTATCATGTATATTATGTATACAATGTCCGGAGTACAAATGTAATAGAATAATAGAATAATAGAACTATAGTATACTTTAGTACTAAAGAGAGGCCTCTCTTAACGAGGCTCTGAAACAACGTGGGCCGGACGATCTCCTTACCGCAGACAGCGCGTTGACAACCAAACCGGGAAAGCCTGAAGATCCCTCGGGCTGACGGCTCGAGGCTCGCTGTTAGTGTGCCAGCGCAGACTTGGGAGTCTGACGTTGCAAAGGAGGCGAAAAAAAAAGGACTAAAAGGCGGGACAAAAAGAGGAAATGGGAGCAAAGTGAACAGACCGTGTGGGCCCTCTCTTCGTGCAGCTTCCCTAGCCGGGTATAACTGACTGGGGGAGTGGAGAGAGAGAGGGGAAACGACTCATAGAGAGTTGCACCCCCGGTTGTTGTCTCCGAGTTTAATGGTGGAGCCTGAATAACAGAGAGTAGCGGTGGAGACTTGTTTTTTCCTCTTTTTTTTTCTTTCCTTTTTTTCTTGCTGTTTATGTGCGACCAAGTTCAAATGCTCCGAGTAGAGGGGGGAAATAAGGTAAGTTAGGGAGTCAGGGGGATGGTCAGCCGAGAAGTTGAAAAGTGAAGGGAGTATACTTGAAAATAACAAAACAGCAAAAAGAAAAAAAAAACAAAAATACCCAAATTATAAAAACCCGAATAATAATAGAACGTTACTCGTTACTCGTTCTACTCGTTACCTAGGTACAAAAGTCACGGTAAACTATGTAATCTATTATGTGGAGCCCCGAGTTGAGAGAGCCGCATGTCTCTTCTTCTCTCCCACACCCCCCTCGAACATTCCTTTTGAACGTTTATTCTCCTTTTCTCGGTCTGCTCTTCTTTTTTTTTTTTTCCTTTTTTTTTCTCTTGCATCTGATACTGGCATTATACTGGTAGATATTGCTGGGCTCTAACTTGCACGTGTAGAACGTGGTATTATCTCACCCTTAGACACCTTTTTTTTTTTTTTTTTCTTTTCCCGGAGCCTACAACTTCTCCTTTAGTTTTTCCCTTTCTTTTCTACCCTGGAGACAAGACTGTACAGTTTTCCTACCTGCACACTTCCGGGTGATATCATTCATCTGCAGATGGCGCAGTGACAATCGGAGCTTTTGAGCCTCATCCCGGGACCCATTCACTACCCGCGTCCACCTTTCCCCTTGGGTAAGTGCACTTTCTGCAGACTTGGAATTTGAGTAGTCTAGAGCCTTGGGTTTCTTTCTTTCTTTCTTTCTTTTTTCTTTTCTTTTCTTTTCTCTTTTCTTTTGCTTTGCTTTGCTTTCTTCTTTCCTTGGTCTTTCTTTCTTGTGCTCTCGGACCTGTTTGGTTTTCATTTTATTCTCTCCAGGTCATCCTGACCTGACAACCCCTCATCTCCTCATCTCGACGCTTTGCAGACGGGCAGTCGCATTGTGTCGGAATCACTTGCTTTTCTACTTTTCTATTCTATGCACTTAGATTGTCTTTTTTTTTTATTCATCCGATCATCGGAAGAGTCACAATTACAATAACCCCATCTCTAACCATATCTTACAGGCTACTATCATCAGTTCTGATGTGTGATCGTCAATTCAATCTGTCAGAACAACAAGTATAAGGCGAGGTGCCTGATGCACCTGCCAATTTATTCATCACGTCCGCTATGTATGACTCGGATGACGCTTTTAATAAGTCGCCTCCTATGGAGGCGATCAAACCCAACTATGGAGAGAACGAAACACCACCACCACCTTTTGCTTCGATTAGCGAAAAAGATGATGCGGGTTCCCGTAAGCCCAACCAGCCGAAACCTCAGAGCTCAACCCGTGAGGGCGACCGAGTACTGATGGGGTTTCTAGCTCCGAACCACCCAGAGATTGCCGCAACGGCAAGGCTTGCTCCATTGGAACCATTACCAGGGAATCTCAAAAATTATAGGCAACCGCCGGACTTCGATCCCAGAGGGAGGTCAAATCCATTTTCAAGGGATGACCCTCCACGAAAGGCATCATTGGAACTCACAACCTCAGGCCCAGGCTTGGCTTCACATAAAGACACTGAGAGCAACCCCCCCCAGAAGAGATTGTTCCCAGCCCCATTACAGCCTAAAGAGCCAGATGTTGAGATTAAAACTGAGATTCAACGAGAGCGAGTACCATCAATCAGTGGCCTGAGCCAACGATCTCCACAAGGGTTGCCATATCTCAAAACGTCTTCGGAAATCAAGTCTGAATTTCCCCTCCCATCACTAAAGTTGAGCCAACCAGCTTCTGGATCGTCTTTCGCAAAATCTCCAGATGGCTGCAATAAACAAACGCTGCCGTCTATCCACAAAGCTATCAGCGAATTGTCAGATTTTGGCCCACCAGTCAACACAATCCCATCTCCCTACCCCTTCTCCTCGTGTCCTGGATCAACTACATCAGGGAACGATTCTCCATTCGACCGCGCTTTTCCAGGAAAGTTTTCCATCCCTGCAAGTCCCTTTTCTCACTTTTCGCCGGTGAGCCTGAAGGACTCATCTACCCACCCTTCTCCGGCCTCCCACTCATCCTTCTGGCGCGGGACCCCCCAGTCTGAGATGCTGTCCGTCCAGACCCCGTATGAGGCCTCCCCTATGACCGCCAAAAGCCCAGCGACTAGTTATCCTACGCCCACGGAACAGGTTGGCGTTGGTATGGGTGATCGACATCCGCTCGCTGTATCCACTCCCCAGGCCAATGGGGGTCCCGTGGGTAGTTACAAGTGTACACATCCTGGATGCACTGCTGCGCCCTTCCAAACTCAGTATCTCCTCAAGTAAGACCAAAAAGACGACTCGAGTGAAAACCCCACCTAACGAAATAGTAGCTCTCATGCAAACGTGCACTCCCAAGATCGCCCACACTTCTGCCCAGTAGAGGGCTGTCCACGCGCACTAGGCGGAAAAGGGTTCAAGCGCAAGAATGAAATGATGCGCCATGGCCTCGTACACAACTCCCCAGGCTACGTCTGTCCCTTCTGTCCAGACCAGCAACACAAATACCCGCGACCCGACAATCTTCAACGGTTCGTGCTACATCCGAGCCTCATTCAATCTGACATCAGCTGAACTTACACACTCACACAGACATGTCCGTGTACACCACGTCGACAAAAACAAAGACGATCCCATCCTCCGACAGGTTCTCGCACAAAGGCCGCTTGGTAGCGCTCGCGGGAGAAAACGAAGGATGAATAATACATGAAACATTTTAGCCTCTCGTTTTATTTTATTTTCTTTCGACCTTTTCCTGTTTACATCTTTGCATTTCTAACTTTCTTTCTTGCCCATGTTCTTTCTATCCCATCCGTTCCGACCGGCGTGTACCCTCTTCAACCTCTCCACCCTCTCTCCCACATTCAACCCTGTGTCCCCCGGGAGTTCCAGATTTCCAGATTAGCGCCTCAGTACGACCATGCTAATCCCCCTTCGAGACAACTTCACAACTTTACGCGTGACGAATTCCTCAGCTGTGATACCTTTCTGCTGTTTTTTATTTGGTTACCCTTGGGGTACTTTTATTTTGGTGCTTCTGCAATGATACCATCTGTCCATTGTTAGAAATTCATGATGTTACATGGGCCATTCGTTTAATAGGAGTGTTGAGAGTCGTTCCTTTTTACCTTCTTTCTCCATATTGTCTGATCAATTCGATTGGGCTATTATGAAACCTCATTCTATTGAACATTTACTTGGAACATGTCAAAAATATCACACTCGGATAGAAGTCATTTCCCTTGATGCAGCATAACTTGAGACTGGTTTTGTCTGCTTCGCTTTAAATGCGCATATGATCAATCTGATCTGATACTTCCTCTCTTGAGAACCAACCCATTGGCCTCACATCAACGGGTGGAAATTCGAATCATGTCCGGATGCTGGACTATAATTCCCTCCCTCTGTTCCACGCACCTTTTTATCAATTCCATTGCCTCCCTACGTAGAGTAAACTTTCCTAGCTCCTAAGTGGTGCATTCCTAGGGTGTCAGGATCTTTCTTCCGTCTACTACTTGCGGCTCAATCGAGTCAGCCTGCCTCCACCGGTGTACTAGCTATCTAGTCAATACAACACAGATTACATGTTTTGATAGCTTGCTAGTCGATGTGCGCTCGCCGATTGCACTTGTGGGAAGTGGCATCGGTCCCAAGTCTAGAACTCGGAAGGCGAGAAATCGCCATAGCCAACTTCCGGTAAAAGAAGCACTAGTAATTAAATCCGGATATACGCTCGATTACAGGCTTGCACCAAAGAAGCGATAATCATCAAAATTGTCAAGCATGAGAGCCTAATTATCCCTGTTATCTCGTAGCCAAGCGCAGAGAAGCCTGAACATATTGGTCCTATGACCCTCACGGCCTAGAATCCTAATTCAGACCATAGTATCCTAGCAGCGCTGCTCTAGATACACCCAATTATGCACCGATTGCTCATTTAACCATTTAAATTGTCGATATAGTTAGTGCGTCTGCGCCTGATCCTGCGGGGCTACCACAAAAATTCCGGCCCGATATCTTCTCATGGAAACGCGTGTTCACAGCCATCTTAATCGGGATATTTCTGTGTTACCTATAATGATTTTAATATGGGCGTATAATGGACAGTAATAAGACATGTGGTTTAGTTAAGACACTGTGTAATGCAGTAGGGTTCGTCAGCTCCGGACAGGGGTACCTCCGTATGTTTACAAGAAGAGGGCGGTTAACAGGCAGGATTAAGAGTTTGAAATTCTCCTACCACTCACCGGCTCGTTTCTGAGCTTGCGTCTTTTATTGACTCTATCTCGCTATTTTGTCCTCCATCTTTATTCTATTCGCGTATTGGACCCAAGGTCACATATAATTCGCCACTATGAAGCTATCGCTATTCAGGAAGACGAAACCCGGTGTTCCAGAACACAGTCTGTAAGATTGCTTGACGGCGAAATGATCTACCGAGCTAATTATGCCGAGGTACCTTACAGAAGGCGCAATTGGGATGAAGGTGCTATCTGATCCTTCGAATGCGGACCTGGAGTAAGTCCATCTTCTACTATAAGGGATTTCAAACCTGCATAAACCAAAAAACTCAAATAAGATACACGAATTAGCATTATTTTCGTCCATGGACTCACCGGCAACCGCGAGAAAACATGGACTCACGAAAACGGAACCGTATGGCCCCGAGACCTTCTTTCCAAAGATTTGTCCACAGCACGCATCATGACCTTCGGCTACGACGTCGACATATTCAGCTTTACTTCAATTACCTTCTCAGACCGACTCTACGACCACAGCCAATCCCTAGCCTTCGCAATCGTCAGCCAACGCATCGACTGCTCAAGCAGACCCATCATATTCATCGCGCACAGTCTAGGCGGCTTGGTCTGTCAACAAGCCTTGATCCTCAGCAATTCCATAGACGGACTATGGGCGATATCCTCAAGTGCCATCGGGATAATTTTCATGGGCACACCGCAATACGGATCCTCACTCGCTTCCTACCGGGAAAAACTCGCAAAGGGGATGAATATAGTCCACACCGCGAACAGGGATATGGTTGGGGCTCTCCATCCGGGATCAAACAATGTGCAATTAGCTGGGAATGAGTTCCAGTCCATGCTTCGTCGTGGAGAGCTCTCACTCAAGGTCTTCTGTTTCTACGAAGCGAAGAATATGGATAATGTAGTGGGGAAAATCGTTGAAGAACACTCGGCTATTCTGCAGGGATATGATAGCTGCAGAATCAGTGCTGATCATTACAACATGACCAAGTTTACTGGTCATGCAGATGGTGGTTATGGACTTGTTCGCTCGATCGTTACCGGGTGGCTTCATGAGTCTCGTGGTGGTGATGATGCTGCAAACAAAGCTGCCATGGCTGCTTCTGTCTCTGGAAATCCTGCTTGGTTGGGGTCTTGGACTCCAGGGAACTTTTACTTTAATGGAGCTGCAAATTCGCAGAGTTGCGCTCAAGGACATTACACGCAGGGTGAGACCTTTGCTTTTGATTGATGGGATATCTGCAAGAAATATGGATGTGTCCTTTTTGTATTTTTGCTACTTCTTGGTTTCAACTGTGTTGTGCAAGCATTATATCTCTCAAAGTCAATAACTACAGACAGAGTTTACCATACAATGTCTTTGTTCCTGAATGACTGGAGTCCATGCACGTTTCACATAGAGTTAAGAGTTAAACTTCAGGATCAGCCTTCCAGCAACCTTGGAACACGTGGGAAGCTGAAACTTTGGGAAACCCAATGTTTCAAATATCTGACGAGTGATATTTATTTTTAACTTGAAGAACACGCGCTTGGAATACCAACTGCGTCATTCATTTCCCTGAGTGTAACAACTAGTAGCATCTCTTAGTCGCCCAGCAAGTTTGCGGCTGTTCAAGGTACCGATTGGTGTAGTATATTGGCTGACCGTTCGTATAGCTGTCACCGGGTTGGCACTTGGGGCGTCGGCGCAATATGCTGGGCTGAGGTTGGTCCCATGGCGCCCGGAACGATGCTGGTAACCTCCGCTGCATCATGTTCATCACTCGGGCGCCGGTGTGTTGCTGGGGCTTGGCTGTGATTTGTTTCACTGCGAGGGCCTTGGTCTGCCGGAATCGAGTTACGTTGTTCAAATTGCATGGTTGGAATCGCTACCGATCCGAGGAGAATGAAGTTTTGGGACTGGTAGTTCGCTGAGTATATGGTAGTTGATAGAAACCAATTTTGATATGGCTCTGAATCGACAAAGCATGTTGCATAAGTCTGGCCTTGACATAGAAAGGTGATGATCTGGACCATTGTCTGGCTCCATAGAATTATAGACCCCAAGGAACTCGTTACCTGGATACCCTGGATGGAAAAGGCAATCGGGCAATCCCTGCATTTATTTATATTTTTGACTCTATACCTGCTTTTGGCACTGTACATAGCCTCGACTGGGTAATAGTAGACTCGTATAATAATGATCGGTTAGAAATTGCGCAATACCATTTAATAGAATCCATGGTTTGATAGAAATCTATGAGTATCCTGTACTATTATTAGAATCTAGATCCAGGGGAAATTCTCGTTTCATCTGGTCTATTTCTGCTTAAACGGCTTGAATACATAAGAAGATCACGGGTAGTTGATTACGCAGGCCTTTTTGCAATAATTCCTATCATCAGAACTCAGGATGATGTTAGTCTGGCCTAGGGCTTGTTTAGCGTTAAAATTAGAATCAAGCATTTTTAGTCGCTTCTTACGGCAGTAGACTACTTGGCAGTGCCTGAGTTTAATTCGAGATTTACATCTCGGCGTCAGCGTGTATAGTTCTGGTTCTACCATTTCTCAAACAGTTACAACCGTTTATTTCTGTATGATTCCACGTGTTGAATTCTAATAGAACCGAAATGTAAATCCTCGCTAAACAACAGACCCATTGATTCTCTAAATTCGCCTTTCCTTTTTCCGCTTTGCCTATCAATGTTATACATAAAAGAACCAAACCAAAAAAAGACCACGTACAAGCAAGACAACTAAAGACGCCCAAGACATAAACCATAGTACCGTAATCGTCATCGTGGCAATCTGACCGACAACTAAGCCTTTCCAGACTCCCCTTTCCGATGAATCCTCCTCACATGGTCTTTCATATTGTCGACACGACTAAACACTTTCCCACAGCCCTCCCACTCGCAAAAGACACCAGGATTGTGCTTCGCCTCATGTCGAGCACGGTCCTTCTTGCTGCTAAACCCATTCTTCGCAGACTGGGGACATCCCTCATAGCGACAGAAGAGGTGCTTGCGGTGACGGTTGAAGTGCTTTCTCAAATCACAGCCACGATGAAAGACAGCCTGCGAGGAGCAGCCCGGGTGGGCACAGCGCCAGTTGCCGTCGCCCGTTGGGATGCCGTAGTTGCTTAGGTCACCGGAGTTAGAGCCTGAGCCTGAGCCGGAGGCCGAGCCTGGTGCAGCTGGTGGAGAATCTGGGTCGGAGAGGGAATGTGGTGGTGATGAGGTGATTGAGGTTGTAGTGGTTGATTGGTAGAGATGGGGTGTTGGAGTTGGGACTGATCGAGTAGCTGAGACGGATCGGGGCACTGAGAAAAAGGTTTCTGGGATTGGGTCAGAGGAATGCGGTGGACAAGGGAACCACTGCTCGTTTGCAGTGTTGAGTTGAGCGTTAAATGTTGGGTAGGGCTTTGGTTGTACTTCTATTGATGGTGGAAAGTGCATAGAGCCCATGTTTGCGAAAGGTTGTGAATGGTAGAAGTCTTGGGCTGGTTCGCTCTCAATGCACCATTTGTCGATTTGCTGGGGAGTATAGCCCGACACTCCCGGGCCGCTCATGGCTAGCGGTAGAGACCCTGGGGGATAATAGCCTTGTATGAAGGGCGATGTGGTTGGGCCGATTGGGGTCTCAAAGGAGCGCATATGAGGAGAGTTTGAGAGGATTTCTGCGTTGGACGCAGTAGACCATGCGTATTGAGAGCCAATTGTATCAGTGTCGGTCGACCCTCTTCTCCCTTTGGGATAATGTCCCGGGGATAGGAAAGATCGAGGGTCTGGTTGGGTGTCCATAAAGCCCACCTGTTGAAGAGCGGGCATGCGAGAGCTGCATGGAGCGCTTGTCGGAATATTGGTCAGGCCTCCCAGATGTTGAGGATCTAAGGGCTCCGAGTAACCAGTGCTATCCGGCACAGTACCGTAGGTACTCTTAGACTTCTGGCGACTAGGATACATGTTGGCGACGTTGGGGATGTCGGGGATGTAGATGATATTGTGGAATGAAAGTTCTTCTGGTGATGCAAAGGAGAACTCCCAGTCGACGTACTCAAAGCTTCCTTTTGGAGGAAACCGCTCTGGCATATCAATAGGTGCTTAGTGTAATTTCGCTGTTATAAAAGATGTATGAACAGGTGTCTATGCGTTTGAGGATTGTTGCCCGAGATGACCGAGAAGTCGATATGTTATAGAGTTTTGGCAGATTTAGAGCTGAACTTGTCTTTTGGACTAAGACCTAACGGGTAGTGGATTATTTATGGCCATCTCAAGTCGAGGAGGCAGTGCTGTAATCTTGGATATCTAGGCGTTCCGCAGAGGAAATTGAAACGTCGATAATACACACTGCTATGCTTGATATAGAATCATTAATCGTACTGGTTAGGTATTATTGGTAATCAAATGAGCAGTCCACGGATTGATACCGCTCCCTCGGCTTCGGGGGTTGACTCAAGGGTGATTCAGAATGGATGGACTAGGATTACGGGGGCCCGGGGGTCTACTGGCATCCCGATGAGAGATGATCTTCCTGTCATGGCATGCAGGTATTGGTTTATCATTTGGATAATTATGGGGACATTTTCAAAGTAGGGCTGAAAGATGACGACGTGGGTTTGTCCATCGTACATTCCCAGGTTGGCTAGATCGACATCGGCAGATTATAGCCGATTATGGCCAGAGGTTAGGGTTTCATGAATTAACTATGATATTTCTAGGGTATGCATTGTGTGCTCGTATTATTGGCCAGTAAAAAGCCACGAGACGCCCAGGACGCCAGGGATGACCAGGACCGGTGTTGCGGTATTCTGTAAGATCCTTTTTTGTCTTTTGTACATGTTCGCTATAAACACGTGGAATTGATCCATGATATCTAGATATCAAGAGCTTGCTTCACCGTGGCAACCTTACACAAAGACATACCTGGAGTTATACATATAATCCCCGATTGCATGCCATGTAGACGATTTCCGATTTCTTACCTCCAATTGCTTTTTGTTACCAGCCCTGGACTTTCCTAGGGGTGAGTCAGCTTGGAGGTAACGTTAAATCCAAAGGTAGCATCTCTCGCGTGGCGGGGTATCTTACTGGTCGGGGAGCTGGGATTGATATCTTGCAGATATCTTTCATTCCCCAGGGCTATTGCGTATAGTCGATCATTACGCAAAGTAGGTATTGCGAACACGAAGAAAGTGAGTTCATGTTGAATCTGGGAATCTGGACTTCTGGTTCAGCTATAATGCCAAAGGTCCTTGGGTAAGACACCGACGGCAAGCACCGTTTGTGCATTGTGGATAGACCGTATCCTGTTTCATGATTGGTCAGATGATGACAAATATGTGCTTATTCCATTATTCGACCACTCACATCGTTCGGCGGGGACCAAATACGGGGGGCCGTTCAAAACGAGGAGCGGTGTCCTCCAATATGATCGGCGATGAGCCTCACTGTGGCTTCGGGCTTATTATGCAGTCAGTGTGTGTGAATTGCAAATATTGCATTGTGCGACAGGTTATCTGGAAAAAGTCCTAGGAATAGAAAATGATGGCCTGAATGCTTCTGGAATGGCACGTTGTACGTTGTAAGCTGGTTGTGAGACCGGATGTCTTCGCTTCGGTCTAAGAATAATATTCGATGGTAGTGTGTCTCAGATATGAAAAACATAGCATCGCATTCCTAATAGGACGGTCTATCATGCATCTTCGTGGCTTATACCAAGCCCCTCCCCCAAAATCTAGAAGAGATCGCCAAGTCTCCCCAGGGCTGAGATATGTGTTGGTCCGAATTTCCCGCCCCCACAATGTCTCAAGTACCCAAGCTCAGACTGCACTGCTTCTACAAAAATAGAGCCATATCTGCAATGTCTCAAATTCGGCCCCAAGGTCACTGGGTTCATCTGATGTATCGCTCTATGTGTCTTGGATCATACCCGATCCGGCACAGCATCATCTTGCCCAACCAAGAGGGGCGTTTGCTCGCCCGGACCAGGTGTTCCTTTCAGGTCAGGGGTGTCTCGGTATAAGACGTAGTGTTGGATGCAGAAGATCGCATCGAAAAAGATTGTAACGTTGCCCAGCAGTAGCTTGACCGGGTTGCCGGTGATACCGCTCCAGTCACTTTGAAGGCTGGAGTCAAGCACCAGTTGAAGCATTGAAAGGATACCACCAGCCAAATCTAGAATAATGGTTCCAATGCTCCAGCCTTCTGTAGATTGGCGCTTGTAGTTCAACGCCACCTGAGGCATGTATTTCACAATGGTGATCAGGAGTTTGACGTATGAAAAGGAGTAGATCTGGAAGGATTTTAGCTCTGTTTTCTAGTTTCCCCGATGGTTTAGAAGCCCACTGAAGAAGAATGCCTTATGTTCACCTACCACGTCAATCCACGCCCAAGTAGAAGGATCATACCCTCCATCCGGACTTTGCGCCAATACAACCGCCATGACCAGCAGAGGAGTCAGGATGGACCCCCAAAATATTCCTGCCATGGTCCAACTGACCCTTTGGAAGCGGGAAACGTGGAACCCCCAGATGAAAGGCCAGAACTGTGTGTACAGCATGGTGGTCAAAACCACCGCGTGTGCCGCAAATGCAAAATCGTTGAACCGGACGGTGGGATCAATCGAGGCAGGGTGGCGGGCCGCATATTGTGAACGAATGACGGGCGAGTAGAGAAACGCGGAGGTATATATCGCATAGGAGACAAATCCCAGAGGGTTGATAGAGGATAAATCAGTAGATAAGCCGACTGTAGACTTGCGTTTCCAGTTGGTGATAGGCTGCGGATAAAAGGACCCTGACCAACAGAGCATGCTGCGTTCGAGTTAGCTATCAATTTAAGTAATACATGAGATATAGCCTCGGGATCAACACGTAGACTTACTATGCCCATCCTAAACACCTGGAATAAATTGGTCAGTCATGTTCATAATGCCCGGCGGCAATCGGGTACATATAGGAGTTCACAAACCGGGATAAAGCATTAATAAATATCTCTAGTTGAGGAGTCATGTTGGATTGGGGACACTCATTACAAATGGTCAAGCGGGGAAAGAAGAGAACGTGTGGATGCAACGGTTCGAGCTCCCTCCAGCACAGCACGCAATCTTGTGATAAGATCAGCTGAGGATAAGGCCGATAAGATAAAAAAAAGAGTAAACAGTCTAGCTGATTTGGGAAGGCGGTCACAATGTAGATCCTGAGTCAGCGGCTGGTTGGCCCGGTAATGTGTTGTAGGAAAACAGATGACTGGGGGAATTGCTCAGCCTCTTGTTGTGATTCCTCTCTGCCCGAGGTTCCTGTGCGACGTGCATTTTTCTATTTTATTTCGATTGCGTTGTCGGACGTTTTTTTAATTCTATCCTAACCTCGCAGTCCGAATTTGTACGACTTGATTTCCTTCCTCTCCCTGCGCTCCGCATCGACTTCTACTCTACGACCCTCTCGAACCATACTTAGATCTCCCGTTTCGCGCCATAAACTGGTCAATATACAGTCAATTGCGCCACCTGTTATTGGGCATTCCAGTTGAAATTCTGATCCCGTTATCGCATGGTGCATTCCCCGGATCGGGAGATCTCGAAAGATCTCCTTCGGTAAATCCGACATTCCAGACTGAAGATCGCGTGGTCGTTCGAGAATTATCCGCAAAATGTCAAACTCAGATCTCGCCGCGGCGGGGAGCAGCACATATGCATCCAATACCCTTCATGTTGGGGATGGCACCTGGGACTCTGGGCGGGATACCTTCCTGCTGCCCAATTTGATGGGTGTCAACTTTGAGACGATGCGATACAATGGTTAGTTCAAGGCATCAATAATCGACGCTTTATAATTATTACTGACATCTCACAGGCATGGGAAACCGTTTCAAGGATATGGCAGGGTATCATTCCATAATCATCGCGCACGGTGTCATTGCAACAATCGTTTTCTTGGGCATTGTCCCAACATCGATTTTCCTAATCCGATACTACTCCCGATGGAATCCTTACTGGGCATTTAAATTGCATGCTTGGTGTCAGGTACTCACCTTGCTCCTGACTACGGTCGTGTTTGTGCTTGGGTGGTTCGCCGTTGGGCCGGAAAGAAGCCTAACCAACCCCCATCATGGAATCGGCCTGGCAATCTATGTTTTGGTGATTTTCCAAGTGCTGTGGGGCTGGTTCCTGCACAAGAAGGAAAGTAAGAGACAGCGAGTCCACGTTCCTTTGAAACTGGTGGTAAGTGATACCCCAAGAAGGGGTATTTGGGCTTTCCTTAACATATTCTAGTTACACCGATGGCTGGGTCGTGCTCTTTTACTTCTCGGCATTGCACAAGTTCCACTAGGACTCACGCTCTACGGTTCGCCAAAGGTCCTGTTTATCCTATTCGCAATAACAGCCTTCGGTTACTTGGTTCTTTACTTTATACTATCCTACCGATATGATGTCGAAGGATATCACATGGGAAGTGAGCATGGCGGTGGCCACAGTCAGTACACAGGACCTTCAGAGGTTTCAGAGCACCATGGCAATCACACGGGAGCAGCTCTCGCCGCCGGCGCTGCAGGTGCTGGCTTGGCTTCAATGTTTCGACGACGTACAAGCAGTCGCCACCCAAGCCATGCTTATGAAGACTCTCGCACATCTATTTCTGATGAAAAATATTCTGATGAATCTTCCCGCCATCATGGTGGAGGAGGTGGTGGTGGTGGTGGTTTCGGCAAGAAACTCCTCGAGATTGGCGCACTGGCCGGGGCTGCCCTCATGGCCAAAAAGTTCTGGGACCGTCGAAAGAAGCGAGAAGACGATGCCGAATCGGGTCGATATAGACCTGCCCATTCGCGCAGTACTAGCCACACAGATGAGTCTCTCAGCAGGATGGAAGATGGTCGACCGGAGCCGACGCATCACACGCCCCTTAATCGACCACCAAGTCGTGCTCCAAGTAGGTCCCAAAGCCCGGGCTCTTCTTACTACTACAACAGCACGTATCTCACCGAGCCGCCTAAGCGAAACGCTTCTCATGGAATTAGAGATGCTGTTCTAGGTGCCGGTGCTTTTGCTGCCGTGAAGCGACTGTTCAGCCGCGGTAAAAAGGATGATGAAGAGAAACGGCGTCTGGAAGATATCAAGCGCCGAGAAGATGAAGACGAAGCGTTGCAGAGAGCAAACAGCAGACGACGGCCACAGGCGGGAGAAAGTTTCTACCCACGAAGAAGGGCCAGTTCATACACTGAAACTGATCTCACTGAAACCGATCTATCCCGTCCTCCACCTCGACACACATCGCATGGAGAATCTCTTCTTACTGCAGAGCCTCTCGCCTCCGGTGCTATTCATAGCGCTGTATCAGACATGCCACCGATGCCCCCGAGTCACCAGCAGTTCTCTGGTGACTTGAGGCCTGAAGCTCCTCCCTCACGTCACTCGCTTGCCCATGATGGAGCAGAATTTGCATCCGGTGCAGCCGCTGGTGCAGCACTAGATGCAGCCTCCCGTCGTAATCGGAGCAGCAGCCGCCGCCGAGAGGACGATGTTGCTTCCCCGCCGGTATCTGTGAAAGTGAAAATGCATAATGACGGACGACATGTGACACTCCGTCGGCTGACTGAAGAGGAAGCAGCCGCGAGTCGCGAGGCCCGTCGCAGAGAGCGAAGAAGCTCTCGACGTCGCAACAGCAGTGCGGGCTCCTTGTCCGGCAACGAAGACGCTGGCTACGACCGCTGGCGTCGCGTCGAAGAACTCGAACGTCGACAAGACGAACAAATGCGACGTGAACAGGCTGCTGCTTCTGCTGCTCACCTTGCCCCTCCACAGGCATCCATGGCCCCTTCAGGGAGCATGCCTGCATCCTCATGGGCCGCACCGCCCTCCCAAGTCAGCCAGATGCCGCCCCCACCCCCCATCCCTGCGCCTTCCACCATTCCGTATGGAGCAAACAGTATCACTTCGCCTACATATACCGGTACTGAGATGAGTGGCTCGTACGCGAACAATCGTCGCCGCAGACGTGCTGAACGAGCCCGGACCCGACAAGAGAGGCAGCAACAGCATGGCGTGGAATTCACTTGATCGCTTTCTTGGTACCGTCTAGCATCCTCCGTTTTTTTTTCCTTTCTCTTGTGTCTACTACAGACCCAGCTTATGACATGTACAAAACGATTTATGTGCTTCAGAGCCGTGTTGATATAAATGATCCCCCCTGTCACGGTGCTATGTCCTCCTTTTGATATGTTTTCTTTTCTTGAATGTGCTTTTCGAGGCGATGAAGTGATTATTTTAGCTAGCTTTTCCTTTCTCGTCTCTTTTTTTTTTTGTGATGCCAGCGATTTAACGGATCTTTTATTGGGTTGTTGGTTGGCTTTTTTGCTAGTCTTGTCGTCACCTTTGTGTGATATTGATTATCTGCCCTATTCTTTTGGGGGTTATCCGGAGGCTGTCGCTTGGAATTTTACAGAAATAAACTTAAAATACCCTGAAAGTCGATTAATCTTGAACAGTATTCTGTGCCAGTAAGCCTCCTTACATTGGACCTTAGATATAGATGGTAATGATCTGAGCCAATCTTCGCGGAACTACTACATGCCAAGCTAGGGCAACCTTCTGCGTTCACAAGCCCATTCAACTATATTAAAAAGTACGTATTTCCCTAGAATCTATGTCTCATAGTAAGGAAACGGGGCTTATACACAGTGTGGGTCGTCATCGATAATAGCCCTAGAGACTCGATCTAAATATCGGTGGTTATCGAGCATCAAAGTAATTGATCTTAGGGCTACTAGAATCGTAAAGCCTGATATATCAGCCGCCAGAGCAGTTCCGAAGCCAAGCATGCGCATGCATGCAAAGGTGGTGGCTTGCCCTAGAAGAGCTCGGACTAGGCGGACCGCTTGAATGCTATCTACTATGATACGGTCTTGACAGCAAAAATAAAAAATAAAACGATGGCTGCATGCTTCGATTGAGCAGATTATCGATTTCAGATACTTCGGCTTATTGCCAAGTCATCGTGTTGAAGCCATAAATTAGGGTTGGTTTTTGAGGTTATCGCATTTTTCCAGACCCTTTATTCTACTCTCCCTCGGGATTTCTACTCATGGTAGCATAAAACTGGTTTAGCAGAGTGGTCTAACGCGCTTGGGTCAAAACCAAGTCAATTCGTGGACGCATTCAATCATACAGCGGTCAATTTTGCTCGGCATATATCCCCTTTTTGATAGGGACATGACGAAATGAATATTGAAACCTGATATAAACGTTGATCTGTCCAGAATGGGTGGTCGACTTGCCCATTTTTCATAGGTACATGCAGATTAGCGGTATAGCTTGGGGGATTTCGTTCAAGAAAGCTACAAGAAAACAGCTCAGGAAAATCAGTCTGTCTTTGGATATATTTGATGAGAAGCTAGGAGAATGAGATCAGGGAGTAAAGAACAGAGTTACATGGCGTGGCTCCAAATGCTAACCCTCTTAGCTGATTTAGCCGTTGATGCCAGCATATACACATGACGTTATTATCAATAGTAGTGTCATATGCTGAGAGAAGAAACGAAACAGGACAAGAAGGATGTCGACTAAAACTTCGTGTTGGGAGGAAGTCCCTCCTTTTGATCTTCCTCCTAATCGCATCATTAGGGACAGTAATCAAAGGTGTGGAGGGAGGATAAGACAAACCAGAAGTTCTCCAACGTCTATGAGAATCTCAACTTCAAACTTGCAGGCTTGCACTGGTTCGATCAAGTACCCATCGGGCACCTGAGGCGGCTGATCGGTAAAGGATTCGATCAAGTCCTCATCGAGCACCTGAGGTTCCTGATCATTCGTTTGTGTGAAGCAGATCAAATACACGCCGCGAGATAACGAGCGATCAATGCTTGGAAGAGCCATGATGTGTTCATGTGTTAGAGTAGCACACCCAAGAATCTTGGAATTGCTCGTGTTTCCTCCGGGTTGACCTCATTGAAGATTTGTAGGATCTTTTGCGGTGAAGACTTCCCCATCGCTTGCTTGAACCCACGATAGAGCCAGGACTTGTATGAGATCCCCCTATATCCCCAACTTGTTCCATCTGCTTTTATCTTGAGGAATTCCAATGCATTTTGCACTCTTCCTTCCCACCTAGCAATGCGAACATGTTTGGGTTCGTCGTCGAGATTCGCCGGCCTCAACTTCCGATTCCTCCTCGGGGATACGAATCCCTACGGCCTGATCCTGGAGTTCCTTCGTTGGGAAAGTGTCTGCGACGTCGAAGTCCATCACAATCACCCTCTCCGGAGTGCCAGGTACGATGGGTATGTTTTTTGGGATAAAGGTCTTTGTGGACGATTAAGGCGCTGTGAGGATGCTCTTTTTAGATGCTCTTTTTAGGTGTAAACGAAGGGGATAAAAAAAGCATGTTGTATATAAGATACTTTTCATATAATTAGTCTCCGATCCGTGGCCGGGATATACCTTCGCATACTTGTAAAGTGAGAGTGGGTTTAAATTAATACCTGGCAATATGAACCAGTGGCATACTACTCCCGGACTGCCTCAGGCCAACCTTGGAATGACTACAACATACATCTGTAACTCGTTACAGTAATTGCCAGCAGTTACATTGCTAGTAGCCTGGTCATCCACCTCCTATGAAGTTTACAAACAACTTTAAATCTTTGGCTGACTTCAAATTTATCCTGATATTTCAACATCTGCTGCCATTTTCAAGAACCCTTTGAAAAAGAGTGCAATGGCATACCAGTCTCTTCTTCACTTTCTCTCTCTCAGCCTCCCAGCCATCCCCATCCGGGGTGCTACTCTCTCTGACAACACAACGCATGCCCAATACCCCCCGGAGATTCCAGATGTGGTACCATGGCCAGAATTCAACTATGCGGCAATCATACAGCGATATGGCCCATTGTTGAACGAAACTGAAGTTGAGCGTTTCCCTTTGGTACGCCGCCGCGTCCAATCAGAAGTGAAGGGGCGTTTCAACCGTATTTCTGTGAATTTGTTCGAATTCGTGTTCGGCGCGCTCTTCGGGTTGGCTTCGAACACCTGAGCCCTCTCTCAGAACGCCAACTTGTCAAAGTCACTTTAGAGTACGGAACTCGGGGAAGGATCGATGACAACTTCAAGCCAAACACGGCCTTTGTCTTGGATAATCCCGAAGATCCAAACCCTGTCAACCGAGCTCCCGGCGGTGACATTCGAGTCTCATGGAAATGGAAATCCTCTTACGGGCACAGCAGGGACCCACTGCTGAGACGAGTGTACTACAAAATCATGGCCCAGGTGAATTTCGACTTGTGTCAACACGGCGCTCGACACGCCTACGTTATGACCGACACTGAGTTCGTCGCTATCAAGCGTTTGGATGAAAATGGTCAACTGGCTGTCGCTGAAGCAATTCCATGGACGAGCGGAGGGGTTGGGCAGCCCTCTGTGCTGTTGGGTTTGTGGTATCTTGGTATGCTAGCGGCAGAAGAAGATACATGGAGTCTTTAGGAGCGCGGAACAAAGATGTCACTGGACCCGAAGCTGACCCTATTTATTGCTGTTTTATACTTATTGCGTTTCTTTTCTGGCTTTGTCTGGTTTGGGGAATACTTCACTGTGCGGAATATATTTTTATTACAGTCAGCTTGGTTTAACACTACGTGACTATTATACCAAACCCTTGTAAGGACGAAGGAATGAATGGAATGATGGCTGTAGATTCTGGCTGTAGTAGTGGTCGATGTGCGTGAGAGAGTAGACAACCTCCATATAAGAGACCCATGTTGGCGGTCTATAGCCACGGTGTATCGTTTCTATCTTTACTTTTATTTTAGATAGACATGGTGGGGAAACTCCATGTTTCAGGGCATGACATATTGTTTTTGAATGGCTCCATTAGTGAAATGTGTTTGATTGATACTCATGACTCGGCTTTTAGCCACAAAAATGTATGAAGTAGAGCAAGACTAAACTAATGCGCGCAACACAAGGAGATACGCGTAAAATATGCTGCATACAAACTGTATTCGGAGAAAGTAGAGCGGAATTCGCTGGTCCGCATGTCGCGTCGATCTTGTCCAACCTCAATTGCTCACTACCCTTAGGGTATAGCTACTCTGAATGGACTGGGTCCGGATTCCACTGGTAGCCGAGAGACACTCCACATTTGGACAACACAAGATTGATGATGTTCATCAGTAGATACAGTAAAGCTCTAGCAAGGTAGAGCATTACAGCGCCAGCCCGGGTGTTGACCAATGGGTGTGTTGCAGCGAAGATCACACTGAGAGGTAGCAGTACAACCAGGGGAATGATGAAGCAAGTGTGGAATACCAAGTCATCAATGGTCGGATGGCAAGTGACGTGTTCGAATTCGAGAGGGAAATGCGGAGAAGGTTGTTGAGGGAGGTCAGTTCGAGTCACTCGAAATCTGAAAGTGTACTTTGATCCTTTCTCGGTAGACGCAGGTTGTGGTTTGTAGAGTGAAAATGAAACAGCAAGAAATGCAGGGAGGTTCTGTTCGGTGTTGCTCGCAATGTTCGAGTTATCTACAACAGGAGTGTCGCCCACATTGCCGGCTCTCACTTCTCGAGCATCACTACCCAAGCCAACACGAGCGAGGAACGAGGTGTGGCGTGTTTCACGATATGGCAAGCTGGAAAGGGACGAGCCACGCAAATCATGGTTCTTTGGGATTCGGGTTGCCTGCGTTCTGTTTGTGGGCATTTTGTTTGGTGAGCTTTTTCGAGAGTTTGCGCGACCAGTGACCTTCCATTTCTGATACTGTTTCTTCTGTCGATGTAAAGCAACATAGTCCTGCCTTCTTTCGATCGAAGGTTGGGGACGGCGTATCACACGAGAAGGCGGAGACAAAGAGGCCGGAGGAGAAAATCGAGCGCATCGCAGCAGTGAATCTGGATCGCCAAGTTTGTTGAAGGTACCGGCATTTACGCTTGGCTGATGACTCAACAGGACCCCAACAGGAGGTTTGATCCACTGTCGGCGGCCAACGGAAAGACGTCGCAATTTGGAGGGTTTGGGAGATTCGCTTCCATCGTCTTCACGAACCAAGCTTGCCTCTGGCGAAACTTGGAAGCAATCGAAATTGAATTCCTCCGTCTGAGGTGTAGGACTCATCCGTACGTTCTCCATTTCATAGCACCGAAGGGACTCAGTAGATTCCTCCTCGTTCTCTCGTTCGCTATTTGATGCGGGTGTGTTTTGGGGATTCAATGGCTCAGCGAGGCCATCAAGGGTGTGGTACTTGTCCACAGCGACATCCAACTCAAGTCGAGGACACTTTCGGTTGGAACCGAAACCACGGAAGGACTCGCGAAGTTCGAGAATTCGGTGAGCTTGCTTTGGGCTTGCTTCTGTTTTTGTCTGGTTGACTGGCTGTCTTTCGTCAGTTCCATCAAACCCGGTTAATGGCGCAAAGAGAGGTGAAAAGAAGCGATCCGTAGGTGAGTCCGTCATCGTCAGTCGAGTGTCCACGATGCCGAGAGGGTCTAACTTGAGTGATTTAGCGAATGCCATATCTGCACGGTCAGCTGAAGGTAAAGGTCGATGGCTGTTGGAGTGAGACGGGGAAGTCATGTCCACGGGTGCCCAACTCCCAAACATGGAAGGTGCGCTCCCACCTCTACCGCATAAAATGAAGACAGAAGAAACGATATAATAAACAAGTATAATTAGAGGGAAAGGGAGAATTGCTATAATTCTACAGGTTCATGGTTGGGGCGATAATGGTTATGTACATCAAGTCTATTTGACGTGAGCCTGGAGGGTCTCGAGAACCTATTGAAGGAAAAAAAAAGTCAGTATTTAATCAGACCAATAGTCCCGGTGGGTTCATACCTCAAGCTCAATCTTGGCCTCAGCGATATCCTGCTCGCTGCCGCTGCCGCTGGCAATCTTCTGGGCCTCGGCGATCTGGGCGCGGATGGACTAACAAGGAAGTTCTGGTTAGCTTGAGTCGCGCTGTTGCGAAGAAAAATAACCTACATCGGCGCTAAAGTCCTCAAGGGCGAAACCCTCGACAGCGTTGATGCTGAGCTGGGAGTCGGGCTGGACAACGGCGAAACCGCCGGACACTATACAGTAACACCATTGTTAGTTGATCGATTCCAATTGACAAGAGACCAGATTTGCGGGATGTCTCAGGGCGCGAGGATCGGACGTACGGAAGTACTGCTTGGTAGCACCGCTCTCCTCAAGGATCTCGACGAGACCGGGCTTGAGCTGCTCGATGGCGGGAACGTGGTTGGCGAGGACACCCATATCACCGGAGGCGGCGGGAATGTTGACCTGGGTACTATAATCGCGGAGGTTGGTCAGTATTTAGGAAAAGGGCGCAGGCACCGTCGACGCGGGCGCAATTGAAAGCATAACATACACGCCAGTCGAGCGGTAGATGGTCTGTCAAGCAATTATCAAGTCAGTACGTAGGCTATGATGTTGGGATGCCGGCCGGAGTTCGTTCACGCACCTGGTGAGGCAGAGTCAGGGACAGCTTGATCTTGTCGGCGACGGCCTCAGCGTAACCACGGCGCTGGACGGGAGCACCGAGGAAAGAAGGGCGAGCCCGGAGGGCAGAGCGAGCGAAGCGGAAGGAGCTCATTTTGCAGTGGTGGATGACGTGCAAAGGCTGGATTATCCCTCTTGAAGTTGCGTTGCAAAGGTCGAAGTCGGAATGCCGGTTGTTCCCTAGCGGCTGGTCACGTGGCACGGGAATTCAACGGCCGGACTATGGCCAGTATGAGCTGTGTTGACTACGGTTATTCTACCCATATTTTTAAGCAAACACAAGGAGAAAACATATTGTTTCATTTAGTGCTCTATCTATTTCGGTATTTTCCTGCTTTAGAATCTATATTCCTGCCAGAAGTGCGATTCCAAAGGTGACATTTTGACGTGGAGAACGACTTAGTCGAGAAAGTCTCGCTAGTAGTCGGACACAACGCATAGTAACCGTGTACTAGACTTGCTGCTTTTATGTTGCTTCCGAAATCAAGTGTTCTTCATCCACGTAGACAGCAGTACTTTCCAATGTTACTTGCCGATGGGGAAGTATATCAATCACGTGATGTGTATGGATCCAGGTCACGTGTAAGTTAATGGCAGAACCAAGTGAGGAAAAGTCGCAGACTGAAGAACCGTGAAAAGCAAGCTAAAAAGACCCAATTTTGAATTACCTAGACCAACCTAATATAATAGGATAGGATACACTACGATATCAAAATATTATGACGTTGTCTAGGACAATCTTGCAAGTAACAGACCATCTAGTGACGCTCTAGTATGTACACCGCCCGATAAGCGAGATCCCACAAACGGAACGAGCCCTAGCCGACCCTCTAAGGCCTGACGTCCCTATTCCCACTCCTCTCCATCATCACACCGTCAATCAGAGACAACATCCGACAAGATGGCCAGTACGTTTTCACCACGATCCTATGACCTTCGCTCAACTGCACGCTGGCGACAGAGAAAAAAAAAAAAAAAGCGATGGCGCTGACATGATTTTCACCCACAGAGTCCAAGAACGCGTCCCAGCACCACCGCAGCCAGAAGGCTCACCGTAACGGGTACGTCTACCCTTGAAATTCCTCGATCACCCTACTTTTTACTTGCCCGACATTTCTCAAATCGATTCAATGGACATGGTGGAAGAAGTGCTAGTGTGCGAATGATTTATCCGGTGTGATAATGTCGAGGTCACGACTTGAATATTCGCCCGGGGAATCTTTTCGAACTACTGCATTCGACCACCATCCGTCACACCATTTCAACCAGAACCGAATCGCTGATATATATATCCTCGAATAGTATCAAGAAGCCCAAGACCAACCGTTACCCTTCCCTCAACGGTGTCGACCCCAAGTTCCGCCGCAACCACCGTCACGCTCTCCACGGCACCATGAAGGCCCTTGTACGTTGACCACAACCCGAACTCAACATCCAATACCCACCACCTATGATACGGAATACTGACCCATTGAACAGAAGGAGCGCAAGGAGGGCAAGCGTGAGATCGCATAGATTATGAACTCAGTCTTAAAAAAATGGGAAACATGAAATGCAACTCGAGCGTGCAAGAGGTCCAGAGAACATAACGTGTGCAATGATCAAGGACGGTCCGCTGTGTCGAATAGGCCTGGTTTTTGCTTATTCCTTGCGCGACAAACCTCGAGTTGTTTGATATCGAGAAATCAACAGGCTTAATTCGATGTGCACAGCGGTGCCATTTTCCCAAGCGGAATCTCTTCTGCTATATCCTTTTCTTTTTTTCTTCCAGACTCGAGGGCTCGACTTCGTCTGTGTTGCAGCCCTTGAGCTTAGTCTCTTCCCCCATTTCCCCCCCAAAACCCCCCGTCCGGCATATGTGTGTACAGCTGCGTGCTTTTCTCATGCGCGATTGCTGAAGGATTTTTTCTTAACGTGCCAAGAATAACCCCCAAGTCCCCGATTGCTATATATCCTGTCTTGATTCTTCTCGATCGTGACAGGGTTCATGGTCAGGGGGACTACATCCCGTAGAACAGTAACAGTCATTTTTATACTTAGCCATGTTCAATCAATTCATTTACCTATCTCCATTTTCGCTTTCAAGTCTATGATATTCAAATTGTCGTATCATCTCTAGGCACACCACAGATATCGAGTATAGTTACGAAGGTTATACCTTCCAAACAACCAACCTTTTATCAAACCCGCCACTGATAACCCATTCCTCCCAGACCGGGTCACCCTCTGTCTGGGGTACAGCAACATACCCCGACCAAACGCTCCTCACTTTAAAGCCCGGTTCATGTCCACCTTTCAATGTAGCAATGACCTTCCCCGTCTTCGTCTCGATGCCACGGACAACACCATCATCTCCATTGACCCAGACTCCAGACCCATTAGGCCGCCACGCCACCTGCGGTGTGGAGTAATCAGTTTGCGGGGCGAAAGTGTTCGCCTGCACGAGGATAGCAGCATCCTCACGGTTCTGCAGTTCCAGTGTTGCCAATGCTTGAGACGCCTGTGTCACCGGGTCCTCTGAAGCGGGCTCTGTCTTCACTGCAGGGAATAGCAGACGCACGATGATCACTTTCATATTGGGCAACGTCGACGTCGCTACGGCCAAAAGACCCGGGTCGTGTGGACTGAGCACCATGTGAGCCGGTGAGAACGCAACCCAGGCATTAGAATGGGGAGCCAGGTTCTGCTGTCCAAGGAGGCGAGCTTCTGGCGGGGACTTCCCAGCAGCGGCTCCATCGTTTTCACGGGGAGTATAGGTTTCTTCCGATGCTGCTTCTACCTGGTAGTAGTAGATATAAGTCGAGTCTCTGCGCGAAACGAGGAGGAGCAGCTCGTTGGTGTCCACATGTGGGACAAACAGCAATGATTCCGGGTTCGAAACGAGTTTAATGCTCGCAACGGGCTCGCCGATCTTGAGAGCTGGGGCATCTGCTTCGTCGGGGATATTGAGGCAATATAAGAAAACACACTCATCCCACCCGGCGGTGGCAACCCACCACTTGGAAGGATCAGCCTTGTCTTCGTACGCTACCACATTCACCGCGTACTTTGCATGATCCTTTCTGCTGTCCAGCGTTTCAGATCCATGTTGGAGGAGCAGCTGTCCGGACATGTTGGTCATGAGGATGTACCGACCCTGGAGGATCGAGGTAAATGATAGAACGGGTGAATTAGAGAGGCTCGAGAATGATCTGACAGCCGTGTTGCCTTCTGCTGTATCGAGTAGATGGACTTGTTTGTCTGCACCCGCGGAGACGATATAAGACTGCGCTGATGTAGCGTCTGCGGCGGCTTCATCGGTATCGCCGCGGGGCTGCTGCCATTGCTCTACCGACGTAGCAAGGATATTTGATGATGTCGGTGTCTGGATGACAGCAGGTCTTGATGGTGCTAGAGGTCTGTCAGATAAAAGAAAAAAAGCAATCGCAGATAAAACTAGACATGTAAAGCCGAGTCCCGGTGACTTTTGACTGCCATACCAGAATAAAACTCACCTGGCTCGCTCCATAAAGTCGACTGCTGATTATCCTTGCCATATCTTTCAAAATTCACGGTTTGGTCATAGGTGTTTTTCTCTTCGAGCAAGCTTTGGATGGACCAGTTGTTGGTGTCGTCTCCCGAGCTCTGCCCCACGTCAGGAGCAAGGTCAGCCTCGCGGAGAAAAGTCTTCAGTGTATCGGAATAGTCATGGCTACGCAGGAACCGAGCAACTAGAGCACTTGATAGTGCATCTACTGTTTTGGAGGGAGCCATGCTTATATTTGATCTCTCGGGGAGATTTTGGTTGGGGAGAAGTTACTCGTGGCGCATGACATGCTTGTATATATCTTCGAACTACGGCTCCTAGACGGATGTGGTTTGGTCTACATCTTATATTCATTATCACTCGGAGATTATAGAAGAATGTAGGTATTCATCTAGCAGAGCAGAGTATGTGTCATTATGAAGTTTTTATCAGACAATCGATTTCCCCATCTTATACGCGAAACGCCGGATATCCACCATGCTCCCGTGAAGCCCACTAACAATCAAACAAATGCACAGTTATTGACATATCGCTTGGTTTATTCAGCTGAACATATCCTCAGCCCGACGTCGACGACCGCCACGCCCCTCTAGTGTGTCGGAAAACAATTCCTTGCCAGCGTTGGGGCCAACATTGGTGTTGTTGTTGGAGTCATGGTCGAACTTGGAAGGGAACAGCTCACGCACCGACGCACCCCTGCCTTTAATCGACATGCCGCCGGATGCGCCGCCCCGGATGGCAAATCCTTGATCCTCGGTTTTTGTGGCTGCTCCACGAATGCGGGCGCCATTGTCGGTGGAATCAGGGAAGAGCTCAATGTTGCTGTGACGTCTGTGTTCAGAGGTGCCTGGGATAGAAGAAGCGTCGAATGCATCTGACCGGCGATGGTGACTAGGCTTGCTAGGCAGCAACTCCTTCTTGATGTAGCTGGATGTGGGCTTGTTTGGGAAAAGCTCGCGGGTTCCTGACTCGCTCTCGCTCGCGCCCGCGCTTGGGAAGAGCTCTCTATCCTTGTTCTTACGAACGTGTATAGGCGACCTTTCACGGAACCGCCTGCTATTATCACGACCACCTCGCTCGACCCGAAGTTCTTCCTCTAGCGTGTCTCGTCCTGGAGACGCACTGCGGTTCCGGAGACGTCCACTTGACCGGACCTCGTCCTCTGGGAACAGGTCCCTCTGGCCACGACCTCTGGGCTTTGCCCGAGCGCGCTCGGGTTCAGAGCCAACATTATCATCGTACATGTCAGCATTGAAGTGGTCGTCCTCGTCGCGGTCTCGACGGCGGCGGTGCTCCCGATCGTCGAATCTGCGCCGCCTGTAGTCTCCCTCGCCTGCATCGTCGCTACGTCTCCTGTCCGCAAACTCTTGTCGCAAGCGTTCTCGAGGATCGTGCTCGGGGTGCATGAGGTAGAAGCGACTCTTCTCATGAGCGCGCGCTTGCTTGCGGTCCGACTTGACAGCCGATCGCACTTGGAGGACGGAATCAGGGTGGGAGGAGAGGAGTTTCGCCGATCGGAGACGCAGAGGTGGCAAGGTAGACGCGTCTTCGTCCTCGGCGACTTGGGTGAGAGCTGTGAGAGCTTGGAGGCCAATTTCAGCGGAGGAGAAGATGATGTTGGCGGATGTGTCGTCGATCCATTCAACGCGCACTGGTTCCTGTCCAGAGCAATCGCAAGCAAATTGTTTGATATTTTCTGTGGTCAATTCATCGACGCCGCGAACATGCACTTTTTCGTAGACCGCTTCATCGGTGAGGGGGTCGACGGTGGTTTCTAATTTCGAGGTTGTTTCCTAGCACTCGACATATGTTAGTTGACAATCGATTATGACTCTAAATAGAAAAGAACACCCTCACCACCTGAATTAGCTCGGGCTCTAGCTCGGGCTCTGGACCTAGGTCAAGGTCCATGTCGATGTCCATGTCCGCGGTAGGAGCCGAGGCGGCCCCGCTGAATGCCATGATTTGGGCTTCGCTGGATGAATCGAAGATAATCGGAAGTTCAAATCAGAACCCAGCTAACAGTTCGAATGGAATTGCCAATTGAGGGGATAGAACTGAGCAATGCAAGGTGAAAACCGTGCCCGCCTGGTAGCTTGACTGTCTGTCCTGATAAGGAATAGCGTCCTTTTTCCGGGGAACATCAGTCGGCAATATCAACTTGGTCCCGTGGACGTCTATACGACTTGGTATAGAACGCTGAGCTGGAGGATAAATTGCGAAGAAGCTAACTATTGTTTGCTTTTATATTTGACGGATATTTAAACAAAGAAGAAAGATCGAAAGGACAAGAATGATAACATGGTCTCGGACATGTTTCATAGGCACGGAAGTCCACGGGTGCTGTATGGACTTACAACAGGCTCTAGAAAAGCCCAATTGAGGAAGAAATGGGAGTCGAATTTTGACTATAGCAATACATTAAACAAATATATGGTACAAGAAGGTGGGAACCATCTTCCAACGAAGCTAATAGACCATCCCATGACCCACATGACCGCCATTATCTCTCAGTGATATGATCTTCGCCTAGATCCTCGCTGTTGGTTTTTATGTGGCAACTGTGGGTTGGAGTCATGGCTGGAATGATGCTATGGATGGATATCTAGTGAGAGCATGGCAGTGGATTTCTAGAATTGAAACTCTTGGAAAAGTATGGTACTAACTTGCCGCGACAGATGTAGCTTGTTTCGCCCTCCGGGGAAGCCCTAAAGAATATCCACTTTGCTATATGACACTGTGTGGGTTCTGTTCCAAAGAACTCCCTTTGTAGGACATGTTTCGGGGTTTCTTTGAAATCCTAAGACTTGGAAAAAAAAAAAAAATAAGGTATTAAATTTGGGATTTAGTAGTTAATGGTCAGTAATGACCACAAGATGCCCACCGAAGATAGAATATGTTAAGTACATAGTAAGAGATCTCCCGAAAGAATAATAAGACACCACAGTAATCCCACGTAGCTATCCCAAGACCTCAGATACTCATGTTCTGTCGTATATGTTCTGTCGTATTGTGCTAACCTAGCCACGAAGCTGGTTCTGGTGGAGCTCGGCTGGTTTGGCTGTATCTGCACCCAGCTCACTCACCCCAAAATTGCGGTCATTGGTAACAGGTTGGTATGGATGAAGTGACTGCATGTGGACCGGTTCGGCCAGAATAGACGCACGCTTTCTCTTTCTCCTTTCCCAAAGGGCCCAGCCAATAGAGAGAAGAGCAATTACACCAAGAGGGACACCAACTCCTGCGCCTATTGCCACGTTGTTGGAATCATTGCTTGCTATACATGAACCATTTCTGGCGGTGCTGGTATCATTCGTCACTGTAGGAGAAGTATCGTTGGACCTCTTCATCAAGTCCGATAGAGCCGCAACACCAGGGATGGCGGTACCACTAGCAACCGTAAAAGGTGTTTGTGGCGAATCTTTGACGTAACCGCATATCAGGTCCCCGGATGTTGTATTAGCGAACAAGGAATTACAACAATATTGAGTCTCTGGGCCGGGGGTATCCAATGGGACAACAGCCGCGCCAGAACTTTGTTGAGCATCCTCTATTAACAGAGAGTTAGTATGGGTTCACTAAATGATCATATATTTGAGACTTACTACATATTGTAGGGCAATTCGCACTCCTCCAGTCTGGAGAGGTGCAGCTTCCGCGTGAAAGCTGGTACGGATCGTCCAAGAACAAGCATAATTTGTTCGTGAGGCATATTGCACTTGGTGAACAGCAGTGCGAGACGTCCCCGTCAAGGAAGCATGGTGTATCTTCACTTTCATCCCCGTTGGGATAGTAACATTGGCTGGCGGCTTTAATCGGGACAATAAGACATAGAATGCTGAGCTGAAGGGCAAGGCCTCTAAGTAGAGACCAGTTTCCCATATGGGCAGAGTACTTGATTGACGTCGCTCTAATATATTGGTGCACAAGAGGGAGAAAGAAGCTAGAATAGTGATGACAAAAGGAGAGCGTAACGACCTCGGGGCTGGGGGCCTATGTGTTTTCTTAGGGCTATTTTCTAAATAAGATTACTATCACCCACTATAGCTTACTACTGTATAGATCGGCCATCCAGCCTCGAATCAAATGCAGGTCTATGACCCCTAATAATTTACAATCCCTGTCAGTTCACGGGGCTCTTCTCTAACTCTCGAACTGTGTAGCGCCAGGATTGCTGGCCACATCAAACTCTGCTATTACTGAGTCCAAAGTGTGTATTACTCACTATTGTTCGGGGCCCTTTTGGGCCCTTTGAGCTTCGGTCTTGATCTATCTTCTTTCACCATCTACGTTGATAGTGATTCATATGCATGGACTATTCCAACTTCGGCCAAAAATTTGTGATGGGGGCTAGTTGATCCCTAACACCACTTAGAAATCGAGTTAACCCGCTTGAGCGGGGCGAAGGATTGGGTACGTTACATATGCAGTGATCACGTCTCCTTCGTAGTTGAATCTCGACATGCCTAAGCAATACATGTAAAAGGCCCGAGGACCCTCCGTACTTTTGTCGTGGAAGCTGAGACCTCGGGAGATAACCATAACTAGCCGCTAGTTATGTGGGGCGAAAACACTTGGTCATGCGGTTCTATATTTGGGAGCCTAAGTGTGTGTTAATCTATTCTGTTTCTCCTCCAACTGAGACCGAAAGCGCTAAATTTAGACATTATCTTAATAAGTATAAACAAGATCTGGAGCCGCTTCAATGATGGTCGGAATATGTACTTGACATAGGTACATGTATACCTTGGATTTTGTTTGTGGGAGAGTACTCCGTACCTCGTGTAGGAATGATCCAATCTCCTAGAGGCGCACGTTTCAAATCGGACCGGAGCTGGCGGATCTCTCATTCGGGCTATGTACATATACCCATTTATCACTAGTTTTACAAGGTTGTACCCTTGAACCCTGCAGGCCCCACAACAAGTGGTTGCTACTGCCAGTAAGATCCATGCTTGTTATGAACACGAGCGTCTCACCCATCAGCGCAAATCAAAAGGCTTGTCTCCAATGTACAGAGTAGTAGATACATAATTTTAGGGACTCAGCCCCACTAGCATCCGTGGACCCTTTGTTTGCTTGTAAGCTTTCCTTGTAAGCTTTGATTGAGCTATTATGCAAAGGCTCGGCCTTTCAATCCTCGTTGGTTTGATTTCTCTATATTCTCTTTGCTGGTTTCGCCAGAATGACGCCCGGAATGAAAATGGCAAGCTATCCAGCTCTTCCCTCTTGGCGTTCGCTGAACGTCTTCCGTCGTTCTCAACGGACATGTTATTACACAATATTGGCTATTCTATTGTTGCTCATCCTGCGCAGCATTTCAACTCACAGGCAAGAAGACCATTGGTCATATCCCTCTTTTAATTCATTGCCTGATGTAGAACATTCAAGGTCGCCCGTCATCCGCCCGGGAGATATAACATCCAGTAGCTCGCGCGAAGTGAGGCCCCAAGATGATACTGCGCCATTTGCCCAGGAACTTGTTGGGCTTGGGACAATGCGTGACGTCCGGTATGTTGGGGACCTGGTTCCATGGCCCCTATCTTGTCTTTAAATACTTTTCTTCTAAACTTCCTTTTTACAGAGAAGAGAATTTCTATCGCGGCGGGACCTTGACATTAACACATGGAGATGGTGATGGCCCTTTCGTTTATGACCCCTATCCAGACTACAACGGAGATGAGTGGCGCAAAGTGTCTTTAGGGAGTTTCCAGGCGTGTACTGGACCTCGAGGAAGGCTTCTGAGTCGCTCGAGCGCGGATGACATGGTATCTGTTTATCCCGGTATCCCAGATAGTAAGTATAAGCTCGCCGAAAATTTTGAATCGTTTTTAACACCTCACGTCAATAGAATTCCCTCCTCCATTGCTTGGCTCGTATACGGCAATGGGACTTGATGCGTATGTCTGTAGTGATCGCTTCTCTCGATTGCGTACCTACGGCTACGATAACTATACCAATTACCCTGTCTCCGCCTCTAAGGGTCCAGTACAAACCAACTGGAACGAGGTAAACTGGGGGTCACTCCAAACACAATGCTTCGAGAGGAATGCCGGCAGATACAGCCAAATCCAAACCCAACCGCGTCCTATCACTCACAGCCTTCCAGCTCGCCCCATCTCTCGCTCTCCTACAATGAAGATCCGGCGAGGAAGATATAACACCCCACCTGCTGAACCACGGCATAAAGCAAGATCTGCGGTCATCCTACGTGCATGGCATGACATGGAATGGACCGACAACCTCAAGCAGAGTGTTCGGTCTCTAGTCATGGAACTATCATTACACTCTGGTGCCGAATATGAAGTATTCATCTTATGCCATGTGAAAGACGCGAGCATCCCACTTAATACAGATGATGCGGAGGCAATGCGAAATCTCAAGTCTCGCTTCATTCCACGCGAGTTCCAAGAAATGGCCGTTCTTTTTAATGACAAGACGTTGGAGTCGTGGTATCCCGACATCGATGACCATAGGTATAGTACCACATCTCCTACAGTTGTTAATTCTTTGGCGCCTAATAACTTTATAGCACGGTACTTCAATACTGGCAACCAGTCCAAATTTTCTCTCAGTCATTCCAAGACTTTGATTATTACTGGCAATTCGAAATGGATTCTAAATTCACCGGCCATGTCTACCACTTCCTTGAGAAATCCGCGGAATTCGCAAAAAGGCAGGCACGAAGATATCTCTGGGAGCGGAATGCATACTTCTACATCCCAGGGACACATGGGACCTGGCGAGACTTTACAAGGATGGTGGGCTCCACTGTGAAGGGGCGTGAAAGTGTCTGGGGACCTAAGGGCATCCCCCCACAACTGGCACCGGTAGGGATGTCTCTCCCTTAGATCATCCCCGCGGGACTAACGCTCGCTCAGATGACGCCGTTAGGCCCGAAGCCTCCCGTTAAATCCCCAGAAGAGGACAAATATGAATGGGGTGTCGGCGAAGAAGCAGATCTTATTACCTTTTTACCAATGTTCGACCCTACCGACACGCAATGGACATTCATCAATACCCTATGGGGGCTTTTGGAAGATGTTCCACGACGCGCATCGCCTGTTGCTATAGGACGGGTATCGAAAAAATTAGTGCAGCAAATGCACGAGATAAACCAACGGGGCATCGGCTTAGCTTCTGAGATGACAGCTCCTTCGCTAGCACTCTGGCATGGACTTAAAGCCGTGCATGTACCCCATCCTGTTTATGTTGACGGGAAATGGTCATCAAAGGAGCTTGGTCGAATTTTGAACCCTGGTCAACCCGAGAAAATCAACGGTGGCGATGATAGTGCCTGGAACTGGAATCACCGGTGGGATCATATCTTGTATCGGTTTTCTTACATGTTCACAACACAGACTGCGGAAGACCTTTATCGGAGATGGCTGGGCTTCAGGGCTGATCCTAACCAATTTGCTGATGGAAGCTATGTAAGTCTCATTGATTATGTCTCCATTGCTGCTCTAATCGCTTATTTTGTTATTTTTAGCACCAAGATCCTCAAGGCCGGAATTGGTTCGAAAACGGGGACTTGGTGAGTTTTACAATCCTATTTAGACATCAGAACATTGGAATAGGTAGGCTGACAGTTATGTTCTCCCAGCGAGAGGATTTATATGGTCCACTATGTTTTCCATCCATGCTACTGCACACGGTCAAGAATACAGAGGAAAAGAAGGGATCAGGAATGGCAGTTCCAGTATAAAATGGCTTATTAGCTCATTACTAATATAATCATAGAATGAATATAGAACACAAGTTAATTGTATCCATACTACATTCCGACCTGTTTCTGAAATAGATGACTTTAGTCTGTATAAATGTAAGAAGGATATTAGCTTAGTAACAGCCAAGTGTCTATACCATAGGCTAAGCTAGCAATTACAGCAAATAAGGTATATAAAACACGATTAACACAAGTGGCTGTGTTCGTGTACGCCGGAATCTGGTTATTCAAGCCTCTAGACTTCACAATGGTGGTTTATTCAACACGATAGAACTTTTAAGGCATATCTATACAATACTATTATACGAACCAACATGCTGTTTGTTTAGGTGAATTGAATTTCCTCTTTTGGAAGACGCGGGATTGTGTCCTTGCTTTATCCGGAAGGTCGACTTCAGGCTAAACTCGCGACGGATGCTACCTATGATTTCAAGGCGTTTAAAGGTACGTATCTCCACCTCACCACCTCTGAGACCTCTCAGAAGTTCTCTGGGACAAATGAGTGTTGTTACTGGTACTTCATGCAGTGGATCTGCGGTAATTCTCATCGCAAATAGCCATGACACAGCATCAGGATTGCATGGTGAGGGGTACCATGCATGTCATTCTCTCAATACTTAATGCCCGGTTGTTTGAACTAGCATTCCCATCTGTTCAGCACAAATCGCCTCTTGTTTCCATTTAAAAAACAGCAGCTTAACCACCGCTAACAATCTTGTGTACCAAAATGCTCTACGCCGAAGACGACAAGCTCGTCTTCCGTTTCGACGATCACATCCTCTGGGTACAGCCATGGGGCGAGAATGCCTTCCGTGTGCGTGCAACGAGACAGGCGTCAATTCCAACAGAAGACTGGGCCCTCTCCTCCAAGCCATCCAGCCCAAGCCCAAGCATCGAGATATCCGCTGACCAAGAAGCGACTATCACCAATGGCAACATCAAAGCAACCGTGTCACGCAGGGGAAAGATCATCATCTATGATTCGAAGGGAAACAAACTCCTTGAGGAGTATGCTCGTCACCGCCAGGACCCAATGGACCCCAAGTGCAGCGCGTTGACCGTCGAAGCTCGCGAGCTGCGTCCAATCCTAGGCGGCGACTACCACCTCACTATGCGATTCGAGTCTCTCGATCATAAAGAGAAGATCTTCGGTATGGGCCAGTATCAGCAGCCCTACCTGAACCTGAAAGGTACAGACCTTGAGCTGGCACACCGCAACTCCCAGGCCAGTGTTCCTTTTGCGATTTCGTCGCTCGGCTATGGCTTCCTGTGGAATAACCCCGGCATCGGACGGGCGGTTCTGGGAACAAATGTCATGAGCTTCGAAGCGTACTCGACCAAGGCATTGGACTATTGGGTTGTGGCGGGTGACACCCCGGCGGAAATTGAAGAAGCATATGCCAAAGTGACAAGTTATGTTCCTATGATGCCAGAATATGGTCTTGGTTTCTGGCAGTGCAAACTCCGCTACACGAACCAGGAGCAGTTACTCAACATTGCTCGCGAGCACCGGCGTCGCGAGGTTCCTCTGGATTTGATTGTCATTGACTTCTTCCATTGGAAGCATCAAGGAGAATGGAGCTTTGATCCGGAGTTCTGGCCAGATCCAGGTAAGTTATCATTCATTCTTTTATATCCCTTTGATAGTAGGATTCACTAACAAACGATGTCCGATTCCAGAGGCCATGGTCAAGGAGCTTAAAGAGCTCAAAGTTGAGCTCATGGTTTCCATCTGGCCTACCGTTGAAAATGCATCCGAGAACTTCCCAGAGATGCTCGAACAAGGACTTCTCATCCGCCACGACCGCGGCATGCGCGTAGCAATGCAATGCGACGGCGACATCACACACTTCGACGCGACAAACCCAGCCGCCCGAAAGTACATCTGGAGCAAAGCCAAGCAAAACTACTACGACATCGGCATCAAAACATTCTGGCTCGACGAAGCCGAGCCCGAGTACTCAATCTACGACTTCGACATCTACCGTTACCACGCTGGCAGCAACCTGCAGATCGGAAACACCTATCCGAAAGAGTACGCACGGGGGTTCTACGAAGGCATGACTGCAGAGGGTCAAACGAACATAGTCAACCTCCTGCGGTGCGCATGGGCAGGCAGCCAGAAGTACGGAGCGCTGGTGTGGAGCGGCGATATCGCGTCGTCGTGGAGCTCGTTCCGCAACCAACTCGCAGCAGGCCTGAACATGGGACTAGCCGGGATCCCATGGTGGACGACAGATATCGGTGGCTTCCACGGCGGCAACCCAGACGACCCTGTGTTCCGCGAGCTATTCACGAGATGGTTCCAGTGGGGAGCGTTCTGTCCGGTTATGCGACTGCATGGTGACCGTGAGCCGAAGCCGGAGGGACAGCCGACGGCTACCGGGGCGGATAATGAGATTTGGTCATATGGAGATGAGGTTTATGAAATCTGTAAACGGTATATTGGGATTCGTGAGCAGCTTCGTGAGTACACGCGGGGGTTGATGCGGGAGGCTCATGAAAAGGGGACTCCTGTGATGAGGACTTTGTTCTATGAATTCCCGTCGGATGAGCGGGCTTGGGAGGTTGAGACTCAGTACATGTTTGGATCGAAGTACTTGGTTGTGCCCGTATTGGAGCCAGGTCAGCGCAAGATCAAGGCCTATCTTCCGGCCGGGGCATCGTGGAAGCTTTGGGATGACAAAGATACGGTGTTTGAGGGCGGTCGGGATGTTGAGATCGAATGTCCGATTGAGAGTATGCCTGTCTTTGTTCGCAAGTAGATGGTGCACTTGGGCCCCGGGGATGGGAAAGACTTAGCAAGCCGTATGGTGTTCTTCGGTCATACAGTTCTGCTCCCCCTGCTTCATTGCCTCCAAAAGTACTAGGCCATGGCGATCTCGCCCCCTCCTTTTCTATTTTCTCTCCTATTTAGCTATGGTAGCAGCAATGCTCCACACACATTGACCAAAGTACAATGTCTCCTTCCAAGTTTGTACTAGATATCAAACAGCTAGCATTCCTTCGCCCCGGGCCGCCGTTGCCAAGTGTTATCCTAGTAGACTATATATGCATATACCCAATCAAGGCAACCTTGGATATTGAATCCCCCAACTGCATTAGGAAGGACAACGTCAATTATATCGATTTGCCACAGCATAAAGCCCCTGAGCTTACAAGTTGATCGAATACAAGCGCGTACAGAGTACTGGATATCAAATATCCTATATTCCTTCCAGCTAAGCTGTCATTGCCAAGAGTTTAGCTTAGAGACTATCTAGTATATCCAGTTAAGACAAATAAGACAAATTAAACACTTGATCCATATTAGGAAGGACTACGTCAATTATATCAATTATACCAATTTATCGCAACAAAACACCCCCTGAAGTTGCAGGTTGCATATACGCGCAATAATGATAGATGCCCAAGGCAGCAATCAGTCATAAAATAAATACTCCACTTATGCATAGAAGCCCATCGAAACTCAAAATCCGATTGGAAACAATCACGCAACCGTTAGAAACCTTCTACTGTATCAAAAAATAATAATAAATAAATAACCACCCAAGAAAGAAAGAGTACCCCGAACAAGAAAGAGATATCAACAACCTTGGAACAACCCTGTATGTTGTAATCTGAAACCCTGCCAAATGAGCCACAGCCCCTAACAGAGCAACACCGCCACCACCGGAGCCCACTACCCAGAAAGGAAAATGAAGAGCTCCATCCGTGGTTAGGGGGGATTTAGTAGCGCTGGAAATTGAGGCTTTGGTTTCGGGAAAGTCCCGAAGAACGGGGATTTGCAAAGCTCTCACCTTGGCCGCGGGTATGGTCAGGGGACGGGAAGCGCGAAAAAAAAAAAAAAAAAAAAAAAAAAAAGGCTCACGCGGCTGGGCAGTCATGTTACCGTGCGTACCGACAGGCGGGTACCTTTTGGCGCTAGAGCTGACTTAGGGTTGGTGTTAGATTGCACCGAGATTCTCCGTGGGCCAATCAGGGGACGGTATTATATAGGGCGGTTATTGCGGTGTTGGTTGGCTTTTGTGTGTAGGGAGTAGATTAAAAACTATATTGCATACGAAGATGTCATCGGCGTTGATAGACGTGCAATATATATAGAGAGATTGATGGCAGGTTAATTTTAGAATGCAATATAATATCCAATTAATTAATATCCATGTCCAGGTGAATGATAGTATACAATATACCTAGAGAGAGGAGATTGTACAGACGCAATACCAAGCAACCAAGTAACATCCAAAGTTGATGCCTGCCGGTAGTTTTGCCGAGGTCAAAATCTCGATCTCGATCGGTCTTGCGCACACCAATGGATCCCAAAATTGAGTCCGGTAAGACTGCTCTATAGGGCGATATGGGCCGTCGATCACCAAAATCCAGCAGCTTGGAACTCAACGGCAGGAGAATGAATCCATGGATCGAGGTCCAACGTGCGCATGTCAAAACCATGGAAGGAAACAAGTCAAAATTATGAGGTGTGTATTTCGTATTACTACTTCGTATATAACATAATTGTGGTATACATACCCCTGACCCTTCCCTTCGCCTGCCATGGTAGGTGTTGTGTGTAATATCCACACTAGCGGAGCGACACTCCAACGGCTCGTTTCAGCTAAGAAACCCCGATCCGATCTGGCCTTGGCGCCGTTTTCCATTTTTGTCACCGTGTGCAGGTGCCGAGTGGTGGTCAGGGCAGTGTTAGCGGCAGTCATTGAACTTTCTTTGCCCTATGCCTTGAAAGGAATTAGAGTTTCATGGGGGCTTTTTTTTTTCCTGGGACTCGGGTTTTCTTTGTGTGTAAGAGTAAAATAAAACAACTACCATCAGTATCGTATCCCTACCAGGTAGGAGAATATCAAGACAAGATGAAAATGATTCATGACAGCAAAGTTTTCTCCCGTGTGAGTTCCACGGTCCGCATCCCGTTTGGGTCCACCGACACAAAGCAGGTAAACACAAGTATGGATGTATGGATGTTCGTACGGTATGCAGTCAGACCGGGAATTAAGCTAAAAGATTCAAAATACATACATACTGGGAACCTGCAGATCCTTGACAATGTCAATGTTGAAGTACCAGGGTTACCTTGTACCTACAAAATAATATCACATGTAATTATGTTCTGATTGACCGAACCACTGTTACCCTATCACACTGGAAGGCAATCTACCCAATCTGATTCGATAGATCTCAGTCGGCGAATGGTACGGAGTACTTCGTACACAATACCCGATCACTTCGATAGTCTCGAGCTGAACAGAGCGCATGGTGTGTGGAAGTGATAGCTGGCTGGCTGACATCATTTTTGTTATCATAATGTGGAGCTGGAAAGGACAGTTCCAGGTGTGCCAGTTTTCAATGATGTCTTGGAATCATTCAATATAATAGACGATCATAATCATCCCTATAGTGGGATGACGGCCAAAAAGCCAAAAAGGGAAACAGACTCGAAACAGAGACAAAACCCGAGAGACAAAGCCCGAGGTGAAAACCAGAATAACCAAAAATAAAATAAAAATGACAAAATGATAAAACCAACCCTGAAACGACATAAATTCAGTTAATTACATGTACCATAACCCCCCAAACTCAACCCCCAATAACATACAAAAAAATACCAAATCTCAACGGCCAAAGCCCAACCTACACCAAAAGCCGCCTCACGGGGGAAGCGGAAAGCCCAACCCGACGAGAGAAAAAAAAAAAAAAAAAAGAGACTTGCATACATGCACGAACTCCACGATCCATGCAAGACCAACCAAATCCCCACCTGAGAGCCCCGCCGTTCATCCCGTCAGAAGGTGACCAATCCGTCCTTATGCATTGCGACCCCTCCACTGATTGGCCACGGCCTCATCCCAAACGCTCATCCCGTCTTGGGCGATCCGAGCGAAAGACAACCCGCATTAACTGGCTACGAAAGTAGCCAGTAGCATGGCAGTTTTCATACAGAGCCCAAATGGGGGAGGCGGATAGGCGGGAAAATCAAGGACAGGCTGCACTTTGGGAAAAGTAGACTCTAGTTACGGAGTAATAGTTATGTCTAGTAGGTAAAATATGTAAATATGTAACCTTCGAATAATATGTCTACCCTGGTCGTGTGGCGTACACAATCCTAGCTCCTCATACTAAACTACTGGATATGGTTCGTCCCGCTTATCATTTTCTCTGTCTCTCTTTCGCTCTCGCTCTTTGGGGAAGATTTAGGGTATTGTATATTGTACTTAGTGTGTTGTGTGTTGTATTAGACTGTCTTTGGACTTGTCCACACCATATCTTCCATTATTCCTTGGTTGTGAATGGACGTGGGAATTCCTGTGTCAATCCTATTCTAGATCGGGACGGGAGGGGTTGTGGACGGTGCCAGACCGTTTGATTTTCCATTTTCTCCTGCAGACGCGGACGAACCTCTCGAATAGAGTTCTTGTTTTTTAAAATCATTTTTGGGTTTTCAACTTCCTGTGAGAGGTGTGGGAGTGCGTGTCATGTCTCTGATGTCCAGGTCCAGGGTTCTAAGTTCTGGTTCTGGTTTTTGTCTGTCACTGTGCAGGATGAGTTCATGGGTTATGCATTATGTACATGTATGCATTACATTACGTCTTCCTAGTCGTGATCCTGGGTCTAGATGCAGGCAATATACATGAATATCAGTTGTCATAAAACATAACCAGCACCAGCACCAGCACCAGCTCATCCGTTTTTCCCCTTTGGACTAAATAGTAACTACCTACATCGTGTACACCCGAAACCCTCCCCTAGTTGAAGTCTAGTGTGTACATGTGCATAAACTATGTCACTATGTTGTATGTAGTCATCTGCAACAGTCCCACTTACATCTGTTCCAATCTACATACATACTATCACCACACATGTTTCCATTGTGTTCGCCGAATCTCCTAACCTTGCCTTGTCAGACAAACGGGTGGGTCCTTACTTCCGTGCTTAGGCCCTGACCAGAACCAGAACCAGGCCTCATACTCTCGCATCCCTTGCGTCCGTCCTCGTGAGCACAGCGTGTGCCCGGTGGCGCATTCCTCATGGGGACCCGTGCAAAGGGGATAGCGAAACGGTTGGAGGCTGTGAATCGGAATTCCCTGTCAATGCCTGCAATATTAGATGAGAGGCTGGCTGGCACGGGGTACGTGTGGGAGTACAAAAGTCTTTTTTTTTTTTTGTGCCTCTTGCATTGGTATATGTACGACTTGCGTTATCTGTTATATAACGTAGCAATGAGTGTTTGGGTAAGAAATAAAATGGGTTGTGTGTAATGTAGTAAATATTATTATTATTCGAATTAGATCAGTACTATAAACAGGGTATTATGCCATCCAAGCAGAAATGGAGAGCCCAATCTCTCCAATTTGCATGCCTAATCAAATACAAGAGTTAAAAAAAATATGAAAAGAAAAGAATAATCATTCAACGTAGAACCGAGCCTCAAATCAAGATCCGAACCATGGTAATACACATTAAGAGTATACAAAAGAAAATCATAAATAACTCCCTATTGGAGAACATAGACACACAAAGAAAATCGAGCTTTTGAAATGTACAAGAAGGGTTCCATCGGTGGACCCGAGCGCGAAGGGGAATCAGGAGTATAGAACAAGGGAACAAAACAGAGTTGAGAAATGAGACTCGTAAAAATCATGATGGATGCATGTGTTTTTTTGTTGTTTTTTTTGAATGATTTTCTTTTTCAGTTCAGCAAGTTATTCACTCCCATGCGAGTGTCACGAGCAGGCTCAGATCTGGAGATCCAAGACTTGGGCAAATCCGTAGGCTGGTGCCATGAAGCCAGAGTAGGCTGGTGACCCATCCAGCGTTGTGTAGAGGCGAGCTCTGACAAAGACTCCAGAGAGCGAGCCGGGTAACTGGGCGAGTCCTCGAGAACGTGGACACTGGGCCTCCGGATCTCGTACTGCGAGCGCAGGTCGACAGGCAAAGGCAGGAGTTGCGGGGAGGGGAAAGTGCGGGGTGAAGAAGAGCAGACGGAATTGTGATCTGAGACCATAGAAGGCGGCTCGCAGGAGGTAGCGTGTGAAGCCTCTGAGAAAGCGGGCGAGGTGAGGGGAGTTTCGATTGGTCGGTTGATGGAGGGGAGAGTGTAGATGGGGGAGAGCTGGCGGGCGGAAGCCAGTGATTCTCGGCGGGAGTGGGAGTATTGTTCAGAAATGGCGGTCTCGATGGACTCTGTCCATGAGGGGCGAGAAGAAGCAGAAGAACTGGAGAAGCGGGAGCGGGCTGGGCTCATTGCTGAGGCGCGGGTGTAAGGAGCCTCGATGCGGCCTGTATAAGTGCGGGAGGTGGTGGGGGTGGACAGGCCACGCTTCTTGCGGTTCATGCTTCCATTCCACCAGTTCTTGACTGCGTTGTCGCTGCGGTTTCCCAGCCGGCGGGCGATCTCCGCCCATCGTTTTCCCATTTCGTTGACCATGCGCTCGATCATCAGACCTTCCTCGGCGGAGATGGGCTCTCTGTTTAGCGAAGGCTTGAGATTTTGGTGGAAACGCTCGCGGCATTGCTTGGGTGAGCGGTAGTGCATGTGTTGAGAGATGCGAACCCAGTTGTTTGGGCCTTGTTCGCGGACCAGTTGAGTGAGGAGTTGGTCTTCCTCTGGGACCCAAGGGCCACGACGGTGTGAAGCAGGCATTATGAGAGTAGAGTGGAGTAGAGTAGGTAGTAGATGATAGAGAGGATGGATGGAGAGAGAGAGAGAGAGAGGATGTTGATAGTTAGAGGAAGTATCAAAAAAAGTATGAAGGTAGAGGAAGAGGTTATTATAGTATACCCGGACAGTGTCAAGTCTTAAGTACCAGGGGGACGGGTCCAAAAGAAAAAAACACAGGTCCCGCTATGGAAGATCACGATCCAAGATCTCGGAGCTGACAGTTCGGAATAATACAGGTTAAAGGGTAATATAATTAAATATAATGAAATAAATGGAATAATTATAATAATTATAATAATTAAAATCCGAAATAATTAATACAGACTATTGTAATCTATAGATCGTGGGGAGTGGAAAAATGCTCCGTTGGGATCTTCAGTACCACCCGGGAATTCGGGCTGAGGAAAGACGCGTAAAACAGAAAAAGATCGGAGTGATCGACCCTGAGCCCCGTTGCTGGAATTCCAAATCATCCATGGCGCTAACTATTTTCTTTTTTAGGATTTATGTTTTATTTTTTATTTTTTATTTTATTTTCTGTTTCGATTTCTTTTGTGTACCTATATGCTCTTTGTTTGATTCCCATGGCCATGGTAATAGACAAAAAAAAGCAACTTTCCTTCAGTTCTAGATATAGTAAGTATACTCCGTAGTTTCAAAGACCTTCCTGCTACAACCTAAAAAGTAATTATAGCTACATTCATATACCATAACAATAACAATGTCCAAAAAATAATATAAGTAAAACCACTACTCTGTGCTAGAAAGGGGTCAAACCAAAAACAGCCAGGGGCAGATCTAGCTTCCGAGTGACAAGCGGTTAGACGTCCCAGATTCCACTCAGCCAGCCATGCACAACACTTTTTTCTCGATTTATACTAGATCCATGTTCAATCGGTCAAGTCCGACATATCATTGGTTCGACCAGGGTTCCCTTCTCGACCTCGCGAGGATCCATGGGTGGAGTAGTGGACCGGTGGACCGAGTTTGAATTGACAAATGCCTCTCGTTCGGGCGGCGTCCGTGAAGATACCACCTTGGAAATTTTTTATTTTATCCCCTTTTTTTGGATTCAATAGTATGGGGAAATCGGTGCCTCCGTGCGATGACAGGAAAAGCTTCAGCCTCCCCGAGCAACACCGAGCTATCCCTGAAGACCCAGATCGGAGTTCATTTTTTATATATATAATTTTTTTATATGTTTTATATCATTTTACATGGGTTATTATATTCCATATCTTGGTGTTGATACTATTGGCTTGGGAATTTGTATATTTCGGGTATGCCTTGCAGCCTGTCTTCCATATGGCTTAAACCCCATCCCAAACGTGACGGACTTGCATTCTTGGTTTTCGAGATCAAGATGGAAGTTCGCTTAATCGGGTTTAAAATGGTCATTAATTGATATTATAAAATCCATTTCGAGGAAAAGAACAAGACATAATTGAAAAAGAAATAAAAGAAATAAAAGCGCATGGGCCACCTGCCACCTGTCACTGACAGTTGACCGTGGATCCTCTCCATGACGCCTAAGGGGGGGAGAAGTGAAATCAAACCAAAATGGGTGTCGTTAACCCCGATGCCAAGGGGAAGAAAAAGGTACTATACAACAGCAAAGACACGGGATGTGACGTTATCCATTCCAATCTGGATACTCTGGATATCTTTAATCATTCCCGCTAGACCGTAATGGCACAAGTATTAGGTCAATCTATTTTTTTTTCCCGTCCTTTTCCACAGTCCACAGACTATTTCCAGTCTAAGCACTGGTGTACCAGAAAGAAAGGATGGATGCATCAGAAGGCGAGATCGAGGATCGAACAGAAAGATCGACGAGTGCGAAGTTTCCAGACTACCTGGTTAGGCATGTCGCAGCTGAGATCTCCACCGGTGGAAACCGTTGAAACGCAAGCCACACCTTTTTTTTTGCTTTTTTTCTTTACCAGATGGTATACTTCGAACCTTGGGTGAGAATCGCCACTGTGAAAATAGATAAAATACATACATACCATACAATATGTACCGAATTAGTGTACATATTGTAATTTAAATCGTCCAGGGGTAGACCTTACATGCATCCATATGGATGCACTAGGATGTTGATTGGTCCCCCAGGTATTTGTCATTGTTAGTGGGACTGCCAGTTCGGTTAAGGATAGGCGGATATGGGCGTCTCCTAAAATCTTTAATCTATTTGATCATTTTAATCTATTTCACACTCTAGATTGGAACCAAAAAAATTGAATTTATACATCGTGTCTATATACTCCGTACGGAGTAGATTAACCATTAATCAATGTTTGGAGCATTCCAACCAGGCTATCTATAGATTCAAAAATTAAAAAAGAATGTGGAGAAAAAAGCCATTAAATTGATTCCCCTCCCCCCTTTTTGTGGTTCTACTTCCAAGATTGTATTCTGGGGTGTGAAACATGGTTCTAGAAAGTAAAAAAGGGAAACATCTATGGATGGCCTTCTTGTGTAGCCATGTGGACAAGTCCTCGTGTGGACAGCCAGATCGGATTTCCGTACTCCTGGGAAAAACCGTTTCTGAAAGGATGAACCCGTCGTCCTGGAATGCAACATCGACTAGGGTGTACCCGAGATTGGACCTGTCAGTTTTTTTATCTTTTTTTATCTTTTTTATTTGTTTTACCGTTTACTCAAGGTAGACTATTGTTCCCCCCCTGTCTGTTCGCCAATCAGAGACACGGCAAGTATTTGAGATAAATCCCTGTCGGCGTGCAGGGATCACCGCTGATCACGTAGCCCCGTGCACTCGAGCTTAGATCGGGTGCTTAAGCGCTGGTATTGAGGGGGGAGGAAAGGAAGTAGTGTATCAAGTGTAAAGGAAGATAGTGAGTAGATCTGATATCGCAAGAACCATCAAATACTAGAATATCTCCATATCAATATAGTAAAAAAGAGACCTTGAAGTTTGATATTGAAGCTCAACGGGGTACCCGTCACTAAGAAGTCTAAATGTGGAGCGAACGGTCTCGCAGCTGTTTCCTGACTGTCGGGCCTTCCGCATGGCGTTGCAGCCCAGGGAGGGTCCAAGCACGGCGTTCCTGTGGCCCCCTTTTCGCCGTTTGGGTCACGTGGAGACAATCTATTGTAACCCGATTTGGGTACATTTAGCGAGTTTTGTTTCGCATTTACTTATGGGGTTAAAAGCTGTGGGGAAACTATGTTGTATAGCTATACGGACCACGGAGTACCGAGTACCAAGAACATACCTCATTCATCGTTCTAGATTCTCATCTATTATTGTAGCTATTGGCAGTGTTCAGGGATTAAGACTACCCTTGTCGTTTTCATTCCCTTTTAGGTAATGGGTGGTACTTTTGTGATATGTTGTTCATCAACACGACACGAGGTGGATCGTCAGAGTACTATACAGGTACAATCCACGCGTTATGGAAAATGGAGGTGTAGGGAACATGGAAGGAACCCATGATCTCCGGAGTTACGGAGTACAATACAGACAAGTATTATGTAGTACTCTCTAATCAGCAAGTGATGCAACTTGCATATAACATACACAACGGGAAATATGCACTTCGTACTCTGTACAAAGTATATGAATTTGAATTTAGGTTGTGAAATTAAAATTGGATTTGATTTTGACTTTGACTTTGAGTTAAATTTGAATCTGAATTAGAAAATTAGAAAATTAGAAAATTAGAAAAATTAGAATTGAATTGGAATTTGAATTTGCTCCAAGGCCATGACACCGCAGCCTGGCCCGTGATTGGTGGCCCACCTTCTCGGGCTTTAGATATCGGGGACCACTCGCATGGTGCCCGATCTGTAGGAAACCGTTTGGGCCTACGCTGTCATACTCCACCTCGTACTTACAATCCTGTTGCTTAGTAAAATTTCGAAAACGGTAGATCCCACTGCTCCGTACCTCTTGTATACTATAGTCACACGGATGAATTTGAATATATTATCGACCTTGTGCAACATATACTAATACAACTCTCTCTATGTATACGGTTGAACCTACATACGTTGTAAAACGATATACGAAACAAGTACTCCGTACCCTGACGTTGACAACCTTGGAAAACCTTGCGATTACGTCGGAGAACGGAAAAACCGAAACGGAGAACGGACCAGATGAAGGCCCCACCCGAACTGTAAAGATCCTGATGCGAACCAGTTTGGGAGATCCAGTTCCTGATCCTATTTCTGATCCCGTTCCTGGTCCCGTTCCTAAGTTTAAAGCTCCCTAACATGTGCAAATCTTCAACATTAAGGAGAACAAAGTATTTATGTAGAATGTATCCAAGCAAAGCATGATAATATTATAACCTACGAAGTACAATATACAAAGTCCGACTACTGCAAAATCCGAACAACCCTATCTATCCGGTCCAAACTCAATCGTTCCCGCAAAAGGTACAAAGGTACAAAGACAAAGAACCCAATCATTCGGGATTAGATATGATTGTTCATATCTCGGGGAAATGAATAAACCCCCACCCCTTAAAATCCTACCACCGTTCTTTTAAAACTTTAGGGCCAAACCGTCATCCTGCTCATAGCAGCTCTTTGTCCGAGAGACGCAGAGGGGCCGTGGGTGTCAGGGTGGAACCTGAACGGAGCAGTTCCTGCCCGCCCACGGCAAATACCATAGCAAAAATTTCCATCTCTCCACCAGACCCTCCTAGGCCCGAACATTTTCCGGAGCGTATGGAGGCAAACGAAATGGGGCGCAATCTATATAGTGTCCTGAGCCAATGGTTCTGGTTCTCCCCCTTTTTCCGCTTTGAGCCTCGTTTCAGGGGAAAGGTGAGACTAGGGCTTCTGGGCTTGTGGGCTTGCAGGGAAGGCTGTAAAGGGTAGGGGGCGCGTGACGCAACGGCAACCCCATTGTTTGGGGCTTGACCTTGGCTTGCTGTTATCGTTAGTCTCGGTTCAGAGATCTCGGTGTTAGGTCTCGGTCTCGGTCTCGCTGATCGTCATTATCAATGATGCAATCTTTTCTACGGACGCAAATTGGATGGGATTTCTTAGGCATGTGATCGGCTTAGTTGAGTTATGTGTAGGGAGTACGGAGTACATCCGTAATGCTGATACAACCAGCAAACTACAACAAGATATGAGATTGGATGCTCAACATTCCAGCAACTGTAAATCCATATAGCATTTGTTCTCATCTAATCGAACAAAAACCAACATAAATTCCCAATTCAAGCAAGACCTACAAGACCTACGTATGTACAACATACTCGCGAAACCCATACCTAATTAGGCCCATTCCCCAAAGCCCCGGAGTACTATAACTCCGTACTCCGTACTTTATACATACTACATCCTCAATATATATTCCCGTACCATATACATATACTCCATGCATAGTAACAATTAATATCTTCCAATCTAAAAATGCAACCCCAAAACCAATAACCAAAAAACAAGCTACCATCCACGTTCAATAATTAATTCCAAGTCCCCGATTTTACGGCTAATCGACCGGTCCAGCGCCCTAAATCTCCGTGGCTTGATCCCCACCCGCGCCACACCACTCACAACGCACCATAACCGACTCAGCCATGTCTGTACCCTCCACACACACCTGAGCACGCCACAGGCCGAACGGGGCGATTCAGCTAGGGCTGGGAGATATGATACCGCACATGGGGCGGGTGGGTTTTAGATTCCCGGCTTCGGCTTGCATGGTTTGTCGCTCTCGTGGGAGTTATGAAGCGAACGGGCTTACTTGGCTGAGACGGGAATTGACTATTGATATTTGACAACGAAGGCGTGGCGATGTAAGGGATTCTTAGGGGTAGGGGTTTTTGTTTGGATTTTGATGTAGGGATGTGAGGGCGAGGGGATCCTTGGAGGTGGAGGCATAGGTAGAATAATACTGTTGCCATAGTGGTTTAAACCTCCTTGGCACCTATCTTCCTACCTAAGTGTCATTTATCGTGGTATCACCATAGTAAAAACAACAGCCTTCGAATCACCCTAGCCACATAGTACTTCCATGATCTGCTCTATGATCGGTCCTATATGCATAATTTTGCCAAGGGTTTCCTTTTCTGGATGGATAAATTGATGACTCACCTTAACTCTACTAATTTAGGAATACATGACCTGAGTGTTGAAACCATCCCCACGAAATTTGATATAAGTTCCTTCTACACAGAATTCCGAGCATTGAAAACTGTAGGTCCTTCTAGACTGAGTAAACACCAGGCTCATGGTGATTGATTCTGATCGGAGTAGCCGTTATTGTAGTATGTGGGGTGAAAATTATATACTTTGATCTAGCTACTATACCATCATCTCGCCAGTCTTCTTTCAGCCAGAGAATGTGATGGATACAAATTTTTAGATGTTTGAATAAATATGACGGTTAAGTTCTTAAGGACATGTGAGTCAAACAGGACTTCAGTCATATAGCATTCTCTCTATGCGACTAACACTACACCAGACCAATGACAAAGGCCATGGTGTATATAGCAATACCCCAAACACCAAGCTCAGAGCTAATAGGGGGAACGATATTTTTCGCAGCACCTTTACTGGTTGTAGACGAGCTCGCGGAGCCTGTCCCTGTAGCAATGGATTCTGTACCGGTCCCTGTACCAGTTTGGACTGCAGTCCCCGTGTTTATCGTAGTGACAGCCTTCGCGTTATATGGAGCCGGGGTAATGACAGAGGTATAAGCTGGAAAGAGCGAAAATGTGTACGGATCGGGGGCACTTGTGAGACTTCCCGCATCGGTGGTGTCCGAGAGAGGTGCCGTTCCAGGAAATCCTGACGGAAGTTGACCTGGGTTGTACCACGTGCTTGCATCACTATCAATTGAGAATGATGAAATACACTGGCTACCGGTATCGTCATCGAGAATAGAGCAGTTGTCAGAGGCCGATTGGTTATAGCCAAGCTCAAAGCTTTTGACCATTATGTCGATGGATAGGTCAGAAAGGTCGTTGTGCGGACATGTTTCGATGATACTATAAGTTGCAAAAGCGAGGATGGTTAGATGAAGAGCTCGGATTTCTTGAGTTGGATACAATTCTCGTAGGGCTGGTGCATTACTCACTTCGACAAAATGGATGACTCCAAACAGCACTCACAACTGGTGGCAGTGCTCAGACCGGCAGAGACTATATCATATGCCTCACAGACATTTGACTGCTGTACATAAGTCACCGTGAAGTTTCCCCAGACATAACCTAGATTACACACTGTGTTCAAAAGCTTATCAGTTCGTGCCCTGTAGCTATTACAGGCTTTGGATGTAGATCAGGATCTTACCGCATCCACCAGGCGCGTTGTCTGGTGCAGGATAGTAGGGAATATCCAGCGAGCCTTGTACTCTATCTGCGCCCTCGAGGTATTGCAAAGCAGTTCCTTGGTAAGCGCACGAATACACCTACAATCGATGAATGTCAGGAGAGGAATCTTGAAAGACAGGATCTTGTCAGACCTCATTCCAGCAATCCGTCAGCCAGCAACCGATATTCGCAGCCAACTGAACATTTCCACAGGCTAGTTCACACTCCTGCAGGGAATCTCCGTCGCAAGTTTTCTTTGCATTTGTCATGCAATCCGAAAGCTGGTCGATATTCTTTTGATAGCATTGAAGATAGCCGCTGGGGTTGACACAGCCATTGCCCTTGGGATTCAGGTTTGATGCATCGGCGTTGGCTAGTGACAAGAGCAGAGCCTGTGCTAAGACAGATAATCTCACAAAACCCATGATATGATATCTTCGCAGGCGTTTGGTGCTTGGGTTTTAGCAAGATTGGTCGTTGGCGGAAACGGCCGGCTCAAATATAGGAAAAAAAGCTTTGTGCTAAGCTCGCCAATATAAACAAGCCTCGAAGCCCGTCTGACATTGAGGGGCTGGAAGCTGCAGCTTATACAAAGTTGGTGAAATTAACCGATAGCTTTGCCCAAGGTGGATCCTAGATATTCAGGGACCAAATCAAAATGAAGCTAAATCTCCCCAGGGCTATCTAGTGCTTATGTAGAAGTAGCTAATCCTATACCGTTATCCCAAGCCCCTGGGTTAGGGTCCTGTGTTTTATAAACGGTCTTGAGGGAGCCTTATCGAACGAAACGCCCATTTTGACTGTAATTTTGACACAATATAGCAGCCACCGACTATCTCTATAGAATAGCCTAAACAAGCGATTTTTGGTAGATTCTATAATGCGCATTTCTAGCCTTGTATGTATTCTACTTCAGCATATACGTATTGGTTTACTCCAGTACGAAATCGCGTCAGGTTCGGAAGACCGGATGTCGGTGGCGTACTAGACCATTAAGTCAATGTAAGAAAGTCGAACGAAACTGGTAAGCCATGATTGTGGCGCCCGGATTACACCGTGGCCGGAGTTATAACCCGTGACACATGAGTCGGAGTCAACTTCAACAGGTGTACGGAGTAGGGACTACATGACTGGCCAGAGCTGGAGGGACTTCAACACTGACAAAGACTAGTCTCGAGGTCAAGGTTTGATATCACCCTTTTCTGATTTACCATCCGTGTCTCCAACTATCCACCTGATATTCTCTAACTTGACTAGCAATCAATTAGGTTGCGGTATTAGATACAATGATTATTAGCACGCTGCATGTTTTCATAGATTAGCGCTATATTTAGGGGCAACGGCGCCCTAGTAAACAACTGCCAAGCTAGGATTCAAGAGTCTTGGGTGCTTTCATATCTAGACCGGGGGTTTTTTGCCGATCCTTGTAATGTTCGGCGCCCATCACCCCGGCCTCTAAGATGTCACTAGAATTGGAGATATAGAAAGAAAGAAGAAAATATAATGAACTTGTAGATGGGCGATATAAAGAGAAGAAGTGAGTGAGAAAACCATATAAGAACGATAAAAAGCCCTAACTTGAGATTTCACAGAGAGTGAGGTATATACTCTCTCTATCAATGATCCTTTCGATATCCCCTCAAATCTACAGATTTTACAGCAAAACAAACAAACAAAGCAAAGCAAAGCATATACCAAGTACTATGTACGAATATTGCGATTTCCGACCCCATGGCTATTCTCCTCCGAAAACATAGAAAAGTAGCCCTATCTGCGAAGTAGATCAGGTGATTCATTAAAGGCATAAAATGGAGCATTATTATAGGTCTGATTATAGAGCAGACCATGAAAGTACCATGTGGCTGGGGTGGTTCGACGGCCGTGTTTTTTTACTATGGCGATACCATAATAAATGACACTTAGGCAGGAAAAATGAGCACAGCTTCTCCTAACCAGGTTAGACCACTGTGCCAATAGTAAAATCGCTATGTTAATAAGATTTGACTTTCTCAAAAAAGAACTCAATCTAGTTATTTCCTTATTTCATATTTGTATATACCAAACGGGCGAATTTAGGTTCATCGTTGATCTTCAGTACATCCGTACATTTGTACATTCTCATCTTCGGCTCTTCTATACGGCCTATCAAGTGTTATATTCCCATATTTCCGAATAACTTTCTGGATATACGAACCCACTCACTCCATTACTACATACACAACGGTAGAAATCCCGAAAACCCCCTCACCTACAATCCCAAATCCATAAATCCTCGACACGCACGAACCCAACCATGTGGGAATCCTCCCTGGAACTGGAAACCTGCATCCAAAATCCGGATAAGCGCATGGCATGTCTTACATTACCCCCCAGTCCGAGGGGTCCGCGAACATGTGATAGAAACGCCATAAATGCCATGCCGCATCTACCGGGGTATGTACATGTACATGACAGGTATGGAGTAGGGATGGGGTGGGATATCAATATGGACCATGGGCTTAACGCCGACCTTTCTACTCCGTACTAGTTTCGGTCAGGGGGTGTGTATGTATGTATTGTGCAATACGTAATGTAATGTACAACAGAGCCGAAGGCGTGGCGTGTGCTTTTGCTTATATGCAGATGTAGATGCAGATGCAGATATCCTGGTTCAGCCTCCGTCACGCGCTGGTGAATTGGGTTTTGGGTTTTGGGTTTGGTTTTGGGGCTGATCGGGTCTGGACTTAGATCTAGACCGGGATATGGGTTCAATGGGATTCTGGGATCTGAGGGTATTTGATATGTTATCCCCTCTACGCGAGACGTGAGAGGGGTTGAAGGAGTGCGTGCTCAAGAAATCGGCCTTAGATTATACTCCATAGAGGCGAGATAAGGATGTTTGATGGTGTGATGCTCTGATAGGCTCATCCGGGGAGAACAAGACAACACTAGGTCTTGTGCTCAGACCGTCAAAGCCAATGCCAACATCAAGGTACTGATTGGACTTGGCTGTCTCAGTGCATGAATGACTGTCTTGGATTGTGACTGAGGGCTGGAACGGGCGTTGACTCTATTGGTTGCCTGGGGGCAAAGTACCAATGATAAACAGGGATATTCAAGGCTGAAGACTGAGGGCTTGCATGTGGCTTGGTTTCTGCATACCGCAATTGAGGGCTAAGTTTCCCGACGGGTAGCGGATATTCCGTTCAGATTATGTCCTAGATGAAGTGGAAGTGATCGTACTGCTTCTAGACATACAGATATAAGGGTAGAGCGTACCATAGTATAATGTGTCCCGTACGAGGTCATTCAGGTTGAAATGCGTTTGTAAATCATTAGCAGAGAGGAAACGGTAGACCGATTGCACTGGACAAAAGTTGTGGTAGACCTATTCTGCTGTTCAGTTTATCCAAAAGACCGAGATCACAAAGACTACTCGTGCATATCCAAAACCAAGAATAGAAACATGGACATAAACGCCCGTCCAAAAACAATCCGACAGGCCCTCATCTTTCGTGAACATTCCCAGTATACGTATACATCACAAAACACATGCAAAAAGTAAATTCATTACATAAATGATCCAGCCCAAAACCCAGGGCAGGATGTAGTAGAAAGGTAGATGAGACCCAGATGCAAAAGAGTAGAATGAGAATGAAAACGAAGACGGAAAAAGGAAAAAGGAAAAATCGCTCAAGGGGTATATTCGCAGCGCACATCATAACCAGATATCACCTTCTTCACCGTTAACCCACTGCGCCCAGACGGCCTCATAAGCATTCTCCAGATCGCGCACCCAGCGCGCCGTATCGAAGAGTTTATTTTTGTAGCGGTCTCGGAACAGTATTTGTCGTATATCTGCCAGCCGGCCGCGGGCATAGCCCTCGTGACCAGAGTATTGTAGATCGAGACATAGGCGGATAGCTTTATTCTCGTAGTCTTCATCCGACGATGCAATGAGATCTTCACGGGCGCGCTGGCCAACCTCGGAGTTAGGGAGTGCGCTACTCAGAATACTACTCGCCATGCGGGAGCACATTTTGTACTTATACCGCGGGAGGGTAAGTAGCGGGGTGCCGCTCCAGAGGACGTCTGTCGCTGTGGTGTGGGCGTTGCATTCTGGCGTGTCAAGAAACAAGTCTAAGATCTTCGCTCGCGCGATGTGTGTGTTCTTTGGTGCTACGTCCGTGAAGATGATCCGCGATGCTGTCTCTTCGCCGGCCCAGGCTTTAGCGATGTCTCGCAGATTTTGTTCGCCTGTGTCTGGGAAGCGGAGGAGCCAGAGAACAGCGTTGGGGATTCGCGCTAAGATGCGCAGCCATGTTCGGAACGTCGTGGGTTCAACCTGGAGGAGGGTTAGTCATGTGGTTTGGGATCAGCGGGCGTGGCAAATAGACTGACCTTGTACAACTGGTTGAAGTTACCCAAGATGATAGTATCGTCACTCAACTTGGGGAATAATTCTTTGCGCATTCTCCAGCGCCGGGCTTGTTCTTCTTCCCATGATACGTGCTTTTCGCCGGCATCTGGGGCACTCTGTCGGTGATCACAGCAGAAAAAGGTATCGCGGGTAAAAACAATCTTCTCTCCGTAAACCCAGTCCTCAAGTTCCTCGCCATTATCGTCTTCCAGAAGACGATCTTCGATCCGTGTTTTGCGCCGTCCGGGGCTCAATGTCTCCGGGGGAATGGAAAGCTGATCAGCAAGGATGTAGTCGCACCATTCAGCACCGAGGGTGCCAGCGAAGCCCATGAATGACATGTGAATAGGCGCTGGGCGTGCAGCAAAGACTTCGTTCCGAGCCCCTCGCGTGTAGCCGTTCAGGTTGACCAGGATGTGGATTCCATCTGCAACAATCTGCTGGACTAGTCGATCGACCGGCCATCCACTCGCATCGTAAAAAACAGGAGCCTCTTTCTCAATCTGCTGGCGATGCACTGATTTGTCACTGGGGGTTGTAGCATAGCAGTATGACTTGACGCGGGAGGGATCATGCAACCCAAACACAGACTGCATCAGATGTGCGAGAGGATGGTTGTTGAAGTCTGATGACACGTAACCAACCCGAAGGTACGGACTAGGCGGAGACGGTGGAGGGAAGACGGTAGTTGGCAGCCACGGGAGCCTCAGGGTCGACGTTGAAATCCGCAGTCCATTACGCTGGGAGATCTGACGGATTTGCTTCGCCGATAGGGGACATGTGAAGGTATGGAAAGGCAAAACGGTAGGTGCATTCGGGGCAGAAAGGCCTCCAGGGAGTTGAGGTCGACGATACTTGGAGAGAGGATAATCCTTCCCGAAGACATAGCGATCTTGATACCACTGCCAGGTGAGAGACCGGATAGCTCGCTCGACGAGTCGTACAAGTCGAGACCCTTCCCATTTCTGTCCAGCCCAGGACTGGAAAAGCTTTGTCAGAGACATGCGATGACTGGAAGCAAAACGAGTAGACTCCAAAGCGGGAGCCAGTTGCAGGCACAATTGCTCTGCCGTGCTCGCAGTCAACATGCCACGGCCCCAATATTCGCCTTCTTTGAGCTGTCGGTCGACAATGTCCACTACCCGCTTGATCCAGCCAGAGCCACCCGTGTCGGTGTTGAGCGAATCCCGAAGCATCCCTTTCTCATCGACATGCCACCGATCCCGGAAACCACGGGCGTTGACGACGCCACCACGACCTACCCAGTTGCAGACAGAATTCAAGGCATTTGCTAATCCGCAAACCGCCTCGGCAAACTCGGGGTTCACCTTGACAGCGCGCTTATAGTATACAATGGCATCGTTAACCTTACCACTGTCCTTGACAGCATTGGCCAGGTTTGCCAAGGCAATATCGAAGTTACCATCGCACTGAACTGCTTGCTCGTACATCTTGATGGCGGCGTGAAGCTGCCCGATGTCCTTGAGCAAGCTGCCAAGGTTTGTATACAGATGGGCATGTCGCGAGTCGAGATGCAAGCCATAGTTGTAGTATGCCAAGGCTAGGGATATTCCACTTCCAGGGACGACTCCAGGGATCTCGAGGTGATGCTGAGTCTCACCATTCGAACGCGCCAAACCTCTCGCTGGCGGATTGTTTTGAATGCCAGCCAGCAAGATGCCAACATTATTTGCAGTGGATGGGCTAGGTTGCAGGGAGAGAGAAAGATAATAGAGAGCCAAAATATCCCGGACACCAGGGGAAGACCTAGTTGCTCCTGAGGAACCCACGCTGGACATGCCATCCTGGTAAATTTTCGCCAATGAAAGGAGGGAATTGCTGGTGGTGGAAGTGGCTGCATTGCGGGCAATACCTTCGGCGACGTATTGGAGCCCCGGCGGCATTCCACCTGCTGGGAAAACAAGCTTGGCGGTTTTCAATGCTGTATCGGGATAGAGCAGGATGCTCTCCTGGGACTCATGCTCAGATTTAGGGTACCCATTACTCGAACTTCCAGAAAAGGCAGCAAAAATCTGTTTGATGATGCTTCGGATGCCATGTCGCCTTCGGCCAGCAGCGATGAGAACGGCATCCTCGAATGCAGCTGCAGCACCCGCATTATCACCAAGAGCGTAGAGCATATTGCCTTTGGCATGAACCAAAGCTAGCATTCTCCCGTTCTCCGCACCTGAAATTGCATATCCGCTGCTCGCAAAACCAAGGGGTTTAGCATCCGGTGAGCCAGGTTCCATTCCCTGTGTTCGTCCCATGTCGTCATCGTACTCAAAAGACGCTTTGTCGTACATGCACACATCAGACACGTTGCTCTCGGCGTCACTCTCGGGTTCGCTCGCGTGTTCATCTGTCTTAAAGCAATCGCCGTCTTTGGGATGACGAAGGGAAGTCTGGACAAAATCAATGATGTTGACGGCTTCCCTACCTCTGTGGCTATTGCATAGTAAACCAATCAGATGTTCAACGGCTTCAAAGAAGCTCGGCCGTAGTTGTACAGCGCGCAGCCAATTCTGCGAAGCCTCCTCTCGGCGATCGAGTGCTAACATGGTAGCAGCAAGATTGGATATAGCTTCCACGTGCCTGGTACTTGTTAACATCGGTTATTAGACAGCAAGAAGAATTCACTTACGTCGAGTCACGAGCTATGATCCTCGAGTACCATCGCACGGCTTTATGATAATCACCCAAGCCATAGGCTAAACAACCCCCGAGAAGCATTCCGTCGATCCATTCCCAACGGCTTTCCGCACACAAGTCAGACAGCATTGACAAAGCAGATGCAGCATTGGACATGGGTGAGCCCTCATTGAAAAGAGAACCACGAGCCCTGGTGAAATTCGAGACTCCCGGAGCACAGCCCATGTCGCGCAGTCCGAGCATATGGGTATCTGACCCTCTGCTATGTGCGAACTGATTTAAGGACGGGCGGCGAGTCTGCACGCGAGGAACGGATGTAGGATCGTTCGACCTATGGCTGCCGGCGTTAAATTTCTGGCGTTGCAAGTCATATTGACTAGCCGGGTAACTGTTATGACGTGTGAGGTCGGGTGGAGGGGCTTGTGAAAAGTCGAGACCCGGTTGCCGTGGGGGCTTAGGGTAGATGCTCGGCTTCAAGAATCGGGGATAACCGTCCACGGCAGCGTTGCTAATGCTGTTGCGGCGGGCCTGGTGGATGGTTGCAAGGAGGTCGACATAGACACCGTGAGCTTCAGAAAGGACCTTCTCCTTGAAATCCGTGTTCACTGCTACTGCAGGACCTGGGGCTTGGAACCCATGCAGCGGCCGACCCGACCAATTTACGGGCTCATTGTTCGGTGGCAGCGGCTGTTGAAGGCCTGATAGAGGACGGTTGGCTCGGGCGTGGAAAGGTAATTGCTCAGAGTGACGTGGTGGAAAAAGAGGTTTCATCAAAGAGTCCTGAGTTGGCAAACCAGGTACGGAGTGCCCCCATGCGAGCCCCGAATCTGCATGGCTGTCTAACGGAACCTGAGCTTGGTTAAAAGGCGGCTGGTTGAGGTCATAAAAAGACTGGCTCATCTGCTTTGTAAAGGGCGTCGGGGATTCAAAACGCGCATCGCGAAATGCCGCGGGACGATATGGGATGTATACACCATCAGGCCAATATGGACCGAATGGTCCAGTACCTGCTGAAGCAGTTGGTCCGAGACAGGATTGCAGGGTTGCCGGTAGGACTGTGGGCACATATTGCCCATTTTGTAAGAGATATCGATGAGATGGCTGCAGGGGCAAAGTTTGGTTCAACATCGAGTCAACACCCGGAGGATAGTTGACGGGACGAACCCAGCTCGTCCCATTCACATCTTGAACGACTTCTTGAATCGTATTGCCTTGGTCATTTTTGAAGACGGGCGGGAAATTCATTTGTTTTGTGGCTGACTGGTCCAACATGAGCTGCCAATTTTCGGACTGCATGCCTTGAGGGGAAATGAACTGGCCCGGTTCCATCGGCGAAACCAAGATATGCTTGGGTGCTGGTGGCTGAACAGTATCGCCAAGGGTCCCGTCATACCCCGCAGCTAGAGTTCCGTTGGGAGTTTTCCTCCTTAGGGTGTGTTCGGCGACATTTGTGCTGGAACTATAGCCGGAGCCATCGCGGGAATCGAGACGTTGAACGGGGTGGGGGAGTTGAATGCGCGATCGTGGTATTGTATTAAAGGAAGGGTTGGAGGGGTCGTTGCGGACGGGGAGTGAGTCGTTCGCATCGTACATGTGCTGGTTGAGGGTGTCGGTATGGTAGTGTATTCGGTGGTGCGGTTGAACCGGAGGAAACGGTGCGACGGTCGGATACATGTTTGCTTTCTTTCTTTTCTTTCCTTGATCCAAGGGGATCGGAATACCTTGAGGCCGACCAGCGACAAGGATATCACCGAAGACTCAACACGTCAATGGAGTCAACATTCAACAATCATCCTTGTACCTTTTCCGACACCTCATTATGTGAAGCCAGTCCAGCCAGTTTCGAAGCAGTTCAGCCGGTTGCGGCTCTTTAGTTTGCGCAAAGGATTTCAGAATATCGTCATCGACTGAAAAAAAATGTAGAAGTGTGGATAGAGAAGTATGTGTGATAAGATGAGGGAAGAGAAAAAAATAATTAAAAAAGAAAATTCAAGAGAAGGAGATGCGAGACGCAAGGGAGAGAGAATGTCCAGCTCACGATGCTGGTGTCCGAGACGGCCAATAAAAGGGTATCTTGGCAGGTGCGAGGGGTAGATCACTTAATGGGGGATTGGAGATATCAGATATCAGATATAAACCCTGGAGGGGAAGGAACAAGGTCAAAGGAGAGTGGAGAGAGGTAAAAGATGTGAAGAGGTAGAGTAAAGAAGAGAAAGAAAGTCAAAGTTCCCAAGGTCAAAAGTTCCAAAAAGAACAAGGTTGAAGAGAGAAAGCGAGGGGAGTGGACACGGTGGATTCAGGTGGGGGAAATAGAAAATCCATATTAAATCCATTTACATATCTCAGTATTATATATTATATGTTATATAGGTGTTATATAGGTGTTAATATATCCTATATATCTTCTTTATGTAGGTATATAATCTTATACTATCTACGATACAATATAGAACCGATTCCTCTCTACCCTCTCTACTCCCCCCAAATCTCACAGATCACATATCAAAAAACACCCAATATCCACTTGATCCAACGGCTCTCCATAAATCCAATTCTAGTGGATCATTGGTTCCATCGCGGCGACTAGTGATGGATCGGTGACGCCCCCGCCGGTGATCGAGTCGAGCCCGTTCTCGGTTTCTGTGGGCTCTGAAAGTTAGCTGAACTTAACGAAATTGACTTCTCTTCTGGACTCTCCCTCGGTCTTGAAAATCACTCTTGTCTCTCTTGTCTCTCTTGAACCGGACTGAATCCCTGGATAGCCGCTCGTATCTGTCTTTCTTGATTTTATTTCCTTTTTTATTTCCTTTTTATCTCTTCTTTTCCCCTTTCCCCATCCTTTTCTGACAGGCGCAGCCCCCTGTTTGTTGGCTTGTCCTCCGATCCTTTCCTATCCGGTATTATTCTGGGGTTACTAGCAAGCATTTCCACCACGATCCCTGCGGTCATTTCTTACTTAGCCTCGTAGCTTGAACTATCTGGGATTTTTACTTTCAGCCTGATTCGTACACAGGGACACATATAATATACACTACGTATATCCTATCCCTACGGTAGAGGCTCGACAAACCTTTATAAACGGCCACAGTCGTACTGGAGAATATTCGAAACCTTCGTCATCCAGTTTCCCATAAAGTTAACGTGTCACAGGTAGAGATCGACAAACTGCCCCCACTGGGTGTCGCATCCTTCCTTGGCCTGCACAACGTTCCTGTACAGCGGCATGCGGGTCGGGTGATACAGACACTGACTGGTTCAAGATTCATATTTTGGAGGGACAAAAGACAAAGATACTATTTCTACTTTTCAAGTTGAAAATAAAAATAATAGAAAATAATATAGTAAAAAATCAAAATCGAATAAAACCAAGAAAGAAACCAAGGGATATATCCACTTGATATTCCCCGACTCCATTCGACCCAAATATATCCTCTTTTCAAACCAAACACACTTCAAAATGGATCAGCCCCGTGGATGAGCACACACATCGCCTTATCAGGGCTGATGAGGATCCTCGGTGGAGTGCGCGCTAACAGAACATTCATTTGCTTACATTCCTCATTTTATTTATATTAATCTTAGGGATCGGTGAGCCATTATAACCCATTTTTTATCGTTTTATATTTTTTTTACTATTCTTAAATCCAGGACCCAACACTGTTTCGTCCACAGCCTATAACAACCCTTTGAATACGATGTACGGACTAAATTTAATCTTAATTTTCATTGGTGCGTCGCGCTCGGATACTTGTTGGCTCGAGAGCCAGCTCTGTTTGGTGTACGCCGTAGCGGCCGTTGCGGTGTTTCAGACTCAGAATAGAATTCAAATGATGCCGGGCAGGGCTGCCGATTTACAGTGTTGGTGTGACGTCTACTTTCCGTATATGTACCCATACTACATGCAGATATGTTGCATGTACAGCGAGGTATCCATGTAGATTGTACACTATACATTTATATGGCGCAGATAACGTTGTCGTGGGATGGTGGTGGGGGGTCGTTTCATTCGGAATATATATATCACACACTTCAGAAGCAACGATATTTTACCTTCTCGGCCTGTCGTGTTTAGGAAATTGGTACAGCCTCAAATAGAGTCATATCATATCAATATCACACGTATGGAGTACGTGAGTGTCAATAACATCGCGTCGCATATATGTACATGCATGGTGGCAGCCCGCATGCAGGAGCCTGGTTGTGTTGTACGTGGAGGTTAGGGTACTTTGGTACACCGCCACTGAAGGGTCCGAGTGTGTGATAATTACTAATTTGTACGAGATGTAGAAAAAAAAGTGATAATCAGAAATTTCATGATAGATTGAGGCTAGCTAGACTACAGCCTACGAGAGCAGAACAAAATAATTCTCATCTGCAAGAGATGTAGACCCGAAATATGGATCACTGCACCCACGAAGACAAGTCTCCAAGGATACCGCGATGAGTAATGGGACTGATTTCCTCTTCCCCACTTAAAATAAGCCTATACCACGTTTTGATATGATCAAACCCCGTAGGGAAAGAACAGTAAGGGCCAGAGTGTTGTGGGGGTTCCATCCACCAAAGGACGGACTGTCGGCTGCGCCGGGCATAGCCTTCCATTATTCTCTTCGCCATAGGAGAAGGCGGGAGGATCAGGGAAGGAGTTGGGAGAGAAAGGAGAAAGGAATACAACCGGAAAGGAACGAGAAAAAAAAAGAACAAGCAGCGAGCTAGTCAATTTGTTCCAACTGAAGACTCGCGAATTAGGAAAAGGTATCATAGGTCATGACTCATGAATATTTTGGTGGTTTGAGAAACCATTCGTATTCTGCAACTAGCCATCTCATCATTAAGAGAAGCACGCCTTAGAAATCAGATAGGCCTCCTCTTTTTTTGATCATTCAAGAGAGAATAATTTATTCCTCGGGAACTGAATAGATTGTTAGTAATGGATTCAATCATCGATGAATTGGGAAAACTCACTGTCAATCTCGCCAGACTTAACGTCATCGGAGACATCCTTGGGGCTGCGGCCATCGACCTGGCAGCCGACGGAGAAAGCAGTACCGAGAATCTCAAGGACACCACCGCGGAGCTCCTTGGCCATCGAGCGAGTGCGCATGATGCGGGCAATCTCGATGATCTCATCCATGGGGATGGACTTGGAGTGCTTGATGTTCTTCTCCTTCTTGCGGTCACGGGGAGGCTCCTTGAGGGCCTTGATGACAAGGGAAGAGGCGGAGGGAACAACAGAGACGGCGGCCTGACGGTTCTGGATGGTCAAGCGGACGGTGACGCGGAGACCCTTCCAGTCGCCAGTGTTCTTGGCGATATCTTCACCAATCTTCTTGGGAGACAGACCGAGGGGACCGATCTTGGGGGCCAGAGCGGACTGGGCACCGACCTCACCACCAGTCACACGGAGGTGGCTAAAGACAAGAATAATTAGTTTCTTGTTGGCTGGGTATAGCTGGATCGAGCCAGAGGAGCTGTGGGAAAAATTGACTTACATGATCTTAACCTCATTGGGATCGAACTTGGGAGCTGATCACAAGGGAGGTTAGTTAGGAGCCATACTGCCATATGCCAAGTAGATGATACTTACGCATGGCGAGTGCGAAAGGTAGTCAATCGTCCTTGGTTGTCGAAGAAGATGGTTACAGGAGAGAAGAAGGAAAGGAGTAAAAAAATCAAACTTGAAGGAGACTCGCTGCTAGCGCGGCCCACACTTGCTCATCTAAGCGAATGACCGAATTGGGAATTAGGGTACGCACATTCAATCACGTGAGATAAGAAAACCCTTATCGAGCTGCTTACCTCTTTGGGTATTCTGTTTTGTGCTCGACACCTTAGGGCGCTTCAGGGCTACTTTAGTACAACATAATAAATATTGCAAGACCTTTTAGAAGAAATCCTCCTGTAATGGTATCAATCCATTCAATCTACTACTATATCGCGTCAAAGGAGATAAATCACCGCTAAAGATACACAAGACCCGAGGGTCGACGACAGACCGCCCTTGCTCTCATGGCCATTGTCTCATAACACCTAGCTGGTTCCAGATACAGCAAGTCTAGAATAAAGTTAGTATGAAAGCATCGGAGTTAAAACTGGGGCAAAACTCACTTCATCAGGTGGTCCATGAATGTCTGGAGCGACACGTCGTCAGTGAAGATGGTCTGCGATGAGGTACCGCCACCGTAGCCACCTGTGGTGTGGGTGGTCGACGGGTTCAGCTTGGACAGCAAGAAACGGGCCTGAGAACCACCGGCATCACAGACGATGAAACGGGGCAGAGGGAAACGGTCGGAAATAAGGTCCTATATGACACGAGTTAGTTAATACGGTAAACATAGGACAAGGAAGGGGAAAACGAACCCTAGCATCCTCCTTAGGCTGCTCAAGGAGCAACTTGAGGTTCTCGTAGCCCTCTTGTTCATGGTACCCGGCCTTCCTCCACTCGGCGATAGTCTCACCGTTGAAGATGAGGATGTGGAAGAAGGTATCAAGGAGGAGAATGTGGGCGGGCTGGATAGAAGCGGAGTCCAACAGCACTGGTTGAGCACCTTCTTGCTCCAGAGAGTACGAATCAAGAGTGGGCTGGATCATGACGAGAGAGTCACCAGTATCCTCGTGGTTCAAGACATGGCGGTAGAAAGCAGTCTCATCAGGCGAGTTGTTGAAAACTTGCAGGAACTGACTTCGGCGAAGATGGAACATGAACTGAGGGTACAAAGTGAAGTTCTTTTCCAATCGGAATGATGTCGGGTCATCCTTCCGGTAGTCAGCGAATCGGGAGCAGAGTCTGATCAGCATGCGATCAACCCAGCGGAGGACGTCTGGACCGTCATCAACCTCCGCCTTGAACACGGCAATGCGGGCCATGAGGACGGCGGCAGCTTCTTGATCGAAGGATTGTGCCAGGGTTGGGTCACCCGCAGGTCCGCTCAGGGGGCGGGCAGTAGTGGTTACCCGCAGGTGGTAATGCCCAGAGGAGTGCTGGTAGTATGTCAAAAACTGGATCACACCACGTTGAGGACCAGGCTGAACAGCAGCCGGGCCGCCCTGGTTGGCAATCTCAAAGTAAATACCGTAGCTGGAGGATGGGTCCACTCCACACATCTTCCATGCACAGGTGTTACCGATACCGCATTCTGTCTCGCCAACAGAGCTTGACTTCTTGTTCAGGGAGATAGCGTGACCAATCAGACCAGTAACCTTGAGCTCCTTGGTTGTAAGCACCTCGAGGGATGCATTGAAGCCCATTAAGAGGTTGTCGTTGGCATCCTTGTCGAACACGCGCACGAACGATTGCTTGAACTGTGAGGATGTGAAGCTATCTGTGAGAAGCATGTGGCCTCCCGTGAAATTGGAGAGGTTCTTCATTTCCAACAAACCGACTTGATCAAGACAGCCGGCGAAAATATCAACAATGTGACCATTGTTGGCAGCGCGCTTAGCGAGGGCATCATAGAACTAGGATTGAATTAGCAAAATTCGAATATATCCATGCGCCGAGAACCGACCTTGACAGCCTTCTTGTAGTACTTGATGTTGTCCCGGTCGATATCGTGGTGCGAACGAATAGGTTCCTTCAGTTCGGGGGAAACAACGTGACCAGGGCCCTCAGTGGCTGCACCACTGGTGAAGGCCATAATGCGGCCTCCGGCGTTCTGGAAGGAAGTCTCAAGCAGACCAACGGCAACGCTCAGGGCAACACCGGTGCAGCGCAGGGGACGCTTGTCATTGGCCACCGGCCAGGGATCGCGCTGCAGTTGTTCGAGAACATTGGTGATCTGGAACTCAGCCTGCTGAACGGGCATGAGGAAGCGTGCAGCCGGGCCAAGGGGAGGACGGGCGGGCTGTTGCTGGGGAACACCGGGGCGCACACCGCCGGCCAGGCCCAGCATCTCTTGAACCTGCTTGGCGTTGTATTCCTTGTTGCCTCTGAACACATATGACTTTGCGCATTCGGTGTAGCCGAGCTCGTGTACTTGGGCCTATAAATATCAAGGTCAATAACATGTCACCTGCCTTGCGAAGATCATCATTTCTTACCATTGTACCGAAGGTAATCAGACCAACCAGCGCATTGGGCGGCAGAAGAGACAAGCTCATAATGAGGGAATCCTTGACGGCCTGCAGACTATCATCCTCCTGGCAGGTGTCGACGACAAAGACGAAGATTGGGGGAGCGGGGGCGGGTCGTGCCAATTGGTACTCGATCGTCGTGCTCTGGGGGTGGAGCTCTGGGGGTATCGTGTTCTCCGTGATATCCTTGTAATGCGGAGGGAGGGGGTTGCGCGATAGACAGAAGGGGCAGATCCAGCATCGTGCGCGGACATCAACAGTGCTATCCAAACGTCAGTTCATCTACGCATTGAAGTATATCAGACTAACACGTCACGTACGCATATGGGTTGAGGACAGCGCGGCAGGGCTGCTTGCAAGTAACGGGCTCATATTGTAGCAAAGGGGCCTCTGGCTTTTCCTTCAATGGGGTGTAGACGGCGGCGATGGGAACGACCAAGCGGGACGCTTCCTATATCGAGTATCAGCGGATGATGCGGTGAAGGTCAGAGAGGATCACTGTCACGAACCATGCGAGTGCTCGGGAAAGTGTTCCAACTGAGTCTGATGCCATCGCGGTCCTCCACATCACTCCATTGATCCTTCAGCGCTTCGTAATCCATCCTGTCGTTAGATGTTCCGGGACTCGGTCCTGTGTTGACAAAGGGAGGGGGTATATGCGGATATCGAGAAGTCGCGAGGAAAGGGAACCTCGGTTTTTAGGGTCTACTCCAAGAAATTAAAGCAAGTGAGCCACCCGGAGCATAATCCAGTCACAAAATAAATCAGAGTCCCTGTTAATAGCTAGGGATTGAATGAACGAGATGGAGGAGTATGTTGTGTGGAGGTCCGGTCCGTGAGTAAGGCCAGGTTGCAGCACAGTTGGTCACTCCCGCATCCCGGACCAAAACATCATTAAAACTCGGCTCATCCGCAGTTTCTTCCGCTCTTTTCTTTTTCTTCTTCAATTTCACGCCAGCCTACAATGTGTGTAAACATGTTATTATCGACAACTTCCGTCATTCCATGGCAAAGTTGTCTACTCGTTGAGCGGAGAATGACTTGACCCGTTGCTGGGCACCTGGATTTGAGAGGTCATTCTGATCCTTTCCGATTCTCTGGGAATCAGCTGTGGTCACACTCCCACTATGTATACCATAATTGTTAGAATAAATATTATCTTGTTTCAATTGAACCTGCTTCAGATGTGCTCGTACAAGCCTATGCTCCCTCTTAACGCCGACTATGAATGAACACGTGAAAACTAACAAAAACTGCCCGACATTACATCATGAAAATTTGACATGTGAAAACACCCTAAGCGTCCTTCGGGGCCTTGGCCATCTGCTTCAACAGGAAGCTGCGCTTGAAGTAGGTGTTCGGGTGAACAATCGTGTCAAGGTCAGTCTGACTCCACGATCCATCCTCCTTGACCTTCTTGATCTCGTTCTTGTGCGTCGCATCGAACACTCTGTTGCAAGCGATATGGTACCGCATCTTGCCAACATCCTCACGCACACCCCGCAGAACCTCCTTGTCATTGACGCCAGTGGCCTGGAGGAAGCCCACCAGGTTATCAACGGAGTAATGGCGATAGGGACAGCCGTGAGTCTGGCCAATGCCGGGATTTGAATCGCCGAGGATCTTCTGGCATGAGTAGGGAGTATAGCCCTTTCCGCGGCGGTTCACATCTCCACCGACCTCGCCATAAGCGTGACGAATATTGTACTTGTATTGAGAGTTGAACTCATCATCGGTCTTGCCCTTGAATCCCTGACGCCAGAACAAAATACATTCCTCCAAGGACAAGCCAATGCCCTTTAGGAAAAGCGTATACTGTAGTCGGCCGAAGTGCTTCAGGTGGTTATTCTTGCGCAAGTTCACGTGCAAGCTCTTCATGCACAGCGGGAAATGCTGTTGGGCCAATTGGTCAATGGAGCTTGCCGTAATCGGAGATCCATCCACATATCCTTCGCCTTCCGAGTACACCGACTCGGCGCTGCCAAAGTTCTTTGAAAGATGATTCAGAATAGGTGTTAGACGATCATCCTCGTCCAGCCGGGGTAGGGCACGACTTGTGAGCTAGAACCTAATCAGCCACGACAATTCAACCATCAAGCCACCACTGTAGACATACCTCTAGTGCGCGCTCCAAGCGAGCAGTAAACTCAGCCATGATCATGCTGAGCTGCTCTCGACCAGGAACATAAGCCTTTCCTTTCTTCAGGAAAACCGAGCGCCGTTCGATCAACTCGGGGACTTTCTCCCAGTCGACTTTATACCAGGTCTCATCATCCAGCCGACGCAGCCCAGGCGTGGAGCTGAGGAGATTCTCTGCAATCTCTGTCTTCTCGAAGTCACCTACAGGTTCCCAATCGAGATTCAAGCTGTCAATGAATGCCCGCTTCTCCCTCGAGTCGTCCTGCTGGAAACGAAATCTGAACAGCATGGTTTCGGCGCGGGCGAATCGTCGACGGAGGTCCTCTGTGGCCGAGAAAGCCAACCGGAGGATGAAATGGGAGTAGTGGTCCTTTTGACGCTCATTTTTCAAGCGTGGGTCTGCAGCACCAGAGGGAGAGGAGGTATTAGAGGAAAGAGGGAGGAACTTCTGCAGAAGAGGTGTAATGTAGGTCGCCGTCTCGGCGGGGGATTTGTTTCGATAAGAGCATGCTTCGATCTCGGCCAAGACTGTTTTGGTATTAGTAGGTAGGAAGGCGATATGGATGTGTAAGTATACATACTCTTCAGTCTGTCAATGGCCCATTGCTCGAATTGTTCGAGCGTGATTTCCGCGGTAGGAGGTATCTCATAAATGTTCAGGCGGTGCGCATAGTCCTGCTGCTTGTATGTTGGAGTAGCAAATTGTCTTTTTTTGGGGTCAATAACAGCCCGTCGTTTGGGATCAATGCGATGAGCGTCTTGTCGAATCATGGCGGAGGTATTGTGTTCAGTTGTCAAGATACGAGTGTATGAGATCTCCGCTCTAAATTGGTCAACGCGAACGCGTCCCACGCGCAGAATCACGTGAAACAAAATCATTTGGCGTCACTTACGTAATCCTGTACCCCGGGCCCAGGGACCACCCCTGGAGTGGGTGCTTGAGCACGGGTGATGCTTTGCCCGAAGCGTTTTCGACCATGTGCTGAGACATGTGAAAGCACTTATACCGAGTCAATATAAGTAGATATATAAGTATAAGTACTTGATATTCTGTCAAGGTAATAATATTATGAAAATCTATAGTCTTTTCATAATTACTTAGGCTTGAGTGCTGCCATATACTACCTCGGAGGTATCTAGTTTCCCTCGGAGTCTTCACCGACAACCGAAAGGATCAACCTCCCCCACAAAATCAACATTCTCAACAGTCCTAGCCCTGGAGATACGCGACTGCTTATTCTCTAACCCCGAGCTTCAACTCTTTCCTTCAATCCATTATGCTGTCGTGATCTTGTCCACACTTCTTTCCCGTGGTTCCTCCCACATCCCCAATATCTGAACCATAGAGTTCATCAGAACCAGCAACCTTACACTCTCTACGGACTCTCAACACGGCCATCGCACATAATGTCGCATGTGACAAAGCAGCTCCGTAAGGCTGCGCGTATCATCTTGATTGGCGCACCGGGAGTAGGAAAAGGGACACAGTCCGAGCGACTGCTAGCCCGATTCCCCCAGCTGGCTTCCATCAGCTCCGGTGATCTGTTGAGAGAGAATGTGCGCCGACGCACACCCCTCGGTGAGTAGAGCCAGCGTCGGTGCAATGATTAATTGCGCAAGGAGCCAGTATTTCTAACCCTAATAACAGGCCTGGAAGCTGAAGCCACAATGCAGTCCGGCAACCTTGTTCCCGACTCAATGATCTTGAATCTGATCTCCGATGATATGAAATCCAAGGGCTGGCTCCTCCCACCATCCGCCTCCTCAGTACCATCCGCAACATCCTCGTCATCATCTTCTTCTCCAGCCGATACTTCCTCCTCGGCTCACTCAATCGATTCCTCTGCTTCTTTCATCCTCGACGGATTTCCCCGTACAGCAATCCAGGCAACAACATTGGACAGCCTAGTACCCGTCAACTTCGTCGTGCACCTCATCACTCCGCCATCAGTGATCCTCGCCCGCATCGCATCACGCTGGGTCCACGAGCCCTCAGGGCGCGTGTATAACACAGACTTCCACCCGCCAAAGGTGGCAGGCAAAGACGATGTCACGGGCGAGCCGCTGACGCAGCGAGAGGATGACTCTCTCGATACATGGAAGCAGCGTCTACGGAAGTTCGAGGAGACGAGCAAATCCCTTTTGGAGCACTACGACCGCCAACGGTGTCTATTCCGTGCGGAGGGTAACTCCTCCGACGAAATTAGCCCAAAGCTGTTTGCCGAGATTGAGCGGCGGTTCTGCTAAGCAAATAATAGCCCGTATACTGACCTTCCTTTGTGTTCTTCCAACCCATGGGAGATTACCCGACTCTTAATGCCCATTTAGCAATTGGGGCCTGATTTGGGGGCAACACCGGCCCCCGTGCATGTATAGCTTAACACAACTTGGTGTATCATATTCAACATTCAAAGTGCGATCGATTCATGATCATCGCATACCAGCCACACATGTACAACGCTGTATAGTGAAATTGTAGTCGTGCCGTCTCGTCGCATGCAAATGTAAATGCCAGAACATAACAAAGAACAACATATAAACGCTCATAGCCATGATCGCAAGCCCAGCTTACCACGACTCATTCATTTATTTTTTCCCAGTCTTCCCTTTCCCATTCCCCTTGTCGATCGGAGCAGGATCTCCCATGCCCATCCGATTCTTATACTCTCTCGGACTCTCCCAATCAGACCCGACACGACGATAATCCTTCCAAAGCCCCTTGGCTCGCTTCTTAGCCCACCACTCGGCCTTGCGGTATTTCTTTTCCATCTTCTCACCGCCAAATTCCGACCCAACTTTCGCTTCGTATACAGTTGCCAAGCCACGCTTCAGCATTTCGTAGGAAACATCCCGTCGACGGAATGGCGGGAAGTCAAATGCGCGTCGGACGAAGACACTCGCTACCACGCGCGAGTATTGGTCCTGCCGATGAACGAGGGCTCGGATTCGTCGGCTGGTCAGGTAGGATGTTAGCCAGGTGTGGGCGTCGCGCGCGAATGGTTGTTCGGGGCGGCCGAAGTGGGCTAATTCTGGGGCGTCGATGCCAGCGAGGCGGATGTGGATCTGTGTTTGAGTAAATATGTTAGCTAGATATAGATGTAAAGAACGAGGTTGTGGTATATGATATGCCGAGGCACTGTTCTGGGACGGAAGCGCCGAGGGTGAGAGAATAAGTAGGTGGTGACGAACGGTTTTGTCCTTTAGATCCTTTTTCAGAGTAGGAACCTTTTTCCACGGTAGCCAGCCCCATCCAGCCATGCGGCCACCCGGTGTATGGAAAATCCTGAAATTGTCTCCATCGCCGACGCTGGTGACTTGGCCGAAGATGCTCCGCCGTCGAAGATACGATGCCGAGATGCTGGGCGCGTCGGGGATACGACGCAGGTAGCGGCGGTGGAAGCGCACTGCGATGAGAATACCGCTTGTTAGGACGAGGGTTGGGAGAATCGTTCTGGCTTCTGTGAATGCTGTCCAGTCGAGAATGGAGCTCGGGTTATTCGCCGCGGAGGAGACCCAGGAGCTGGGTGTTTGTTTTTGTTCGTCATTGGTCGACTCGGAGCTCCATGGTGGCCATCGCATCACGACCCATGCCACTTATGTGACAAGTTTATGTGATGTGAGAACGAGTGGTTCGTGAGGGTGATTGTTGGGGTAAAAGATGAACGGTCAAGCGAAGATCATCTATCTGCACGGGTAAAGCTACAACCACTAATTCCTCTTGGTAAACAATCAACGCACTGCCCATGCGTCCTTTACCTACAACCTTGGAATGAATTGGGGATTCGTTGTCAAATGACGCTCTCCCGATTTCTTCGATTTTTCACTCTACCTAGGTGCTTAGCAGTCATTGTTACCTAAAATACTAGAGGGGTTGTCTACCATGATAGGAATATTGAGAAGGGTCCAAGATGTGCAAGATTCGCTTCAGACAAACTTTAGACTCTTCTAGTCCATTATCTGTTACGTTTTAGTAACGGAGTTCATGAAATCATGAGTACTTAGGTAGTTATACTTACTTGAATCCGAATAATTTGATTACATGCCTTTTGAAAGATGATATAATGATAATTAGTGGGTATACAAGATCAAGCACTCCTTAGGTTGCTACGAAGCCACCTTTATTGTTGAATTTACATGACTATATCGGCGATGCATCTACGGGTGTGGACGTTTGTATAATGATAGGGATTTTGGGCCGCTTTTTATATATACAAATGGCCAGGCTGGTTATGTACAAATGGAGCCAGCCCTCCCTCCTGAGGGAGACACCTTAGAAGTCTACAGGAGGGATCGGCTGTGGTGAGGGCAGATGTCGGTCTCTCAGATCTTTTGATCCCGGACCGATGGCGGACACTCCACAGCGACGCGAGGACGCGCGGCGTCTCCTATACACATGGAAGGACTGTTTCGCGCGTTCTCGCCTATGGTAAGTTCCGTCGAGTCGAACCACTCGTCAATGACGCTCTGACTTGGCTGAGCTCCCTTCTTTCCGGACGACGGTCCATCGGGAACCTGCCTGCTTCATTCATCCGGAACGGAGCCGCTGCTTCACCGACACTCATTACAGCCACTCTCTTCCAATTCCGCGGTCGTCGCAACGGATTCGCACAGTACGATCGCCACAGATTATCTGGATGCTGGGGTTTCCACCAGCCCACTCCAGCAATTTAAGAATAATCGGCAGGATCTCTGCAGAAAGTAACCGACATGACAACATCTGATGCAGTGCCTAGGGTCGGCTGTAAGATACAATCATCGTCCTCATCGCCCTCATCGGTGGGAATCAACTCGATCTGATCGGACCACCGGACTCTCTTCTCGCTGTTTTTCTGGCTTTTCTCTTTGTAGGGGTAAGGATAGGCGTTTCGTCTTCTGTCCGGGAACTCTGTCTGATCGTGAGGATATCGTTGATCGTTCTGCAGTCTCTCCACGGCCGGATGGCAGTAGGTCCCTCGGACACCTCGAATGACTGCCCCATTCGAGCGAGGGAAGCTCTTAGGGGCGTCTAGAAACCCTCCTGATCGGAGAGCTCCTCGACCTCTTCCGAGTCACCAATGACCCTCTGGAGGATGTCGTCAACTCCTTCTTCGTCCACGCAAATCACCGGCAGCTCCTCTAGACATTCAATGGGGGCGAGCGCTGTCTCCAGCCCGACCGGAACCCTATCGGACTCTCTGATAGTCACTCTGCCGGTGCCGTAATCCACCTCCCAACCCATATTCATATATAATTATACCGGGGGCTCGGCCCCCTTCTCTTCCCATACCACCCGCGACAGCACCCCCTGCACAATCTCTGCCAGCGTCTCCACCAGCATTCTCCCCAGACTCAGACTGACTATACCACAGAATCGACAGTCAGCACGGATTGTTGCTATAGATCTAATATAGCAACCAGTCGCATACCGTTGAATCTTGAGCCGATCCCACCAAAAGAAAAAAAGCTTATTGCCTCTCCAAGAAGGAGTGCCAACAGGACCACTCCGCCAACTCCGAGGGCAATGACTGGGGCCTTCTCGGCGGCCAGGTGAATGAGCTCAACACTCACGGAGTGCTCCTTGCTGCGGTGGTGGAGAGGCACTGGGGCTAGAAAAACGTGTTAGAAAGAGGTCAAAAAAGAGGCCTGAAAAGACACCAGGAAAGAAACCAGACTTACTGGCCAGGGCAGGCACCAAAAAAGACAACAAAAAGATGTATAAGAAAGTCATTTTGATGATGGTACGGTATACTTTCAAAATGATGTGAACGCGAAGTTCTTTTGTGGGCTACGAAACTGTTTTGTAGACTACAGGGCAAGCAATGGCTTGTAGGGAAGGTACGAGCCTGCAACCTTGGAATATAGTGTAAAAGCTTAGTCGGGCAGGTACCTACATCAAGATCCATGGATACAGCAATATACATAGATCGAAGCCAATCAAGTCTTATCCCTCTTCTTTGCGAAAGCCTTGTCTTTTGCAATCTGTCCATAGGTTGGTGGCGCATCAATCATATCAAATGGACTGTCAAAGCTATCACCGACAAGTCCCCAGATTGAGACTCGTATGATTCGGTGTATAGGAAAATGTTTCATTTTCTCCCGACGTTGTGCTTTTAACAATTCCTTATCTTCTGTAGAAATGTCAAAGCCTCGGGCTCTCCGACAACATGCACATTCAAAAGTACAATGTCCAACTCCAAGCGTATGCGTAGGATCAATCTTACGGTTAAGACAACATCCACACCCACGAGCACAGCATCCTTGTCGGCTAGCACAATCTTCAATAAGCATACGGTGCATATACCATTTAGGATGGGACCGCCATAGCTCAAACGCTCGTTGAAGATACTCATCTTCTAAATAGGAACGATGATCCACCCACGTTTGCATCAAGAGCCAGTATTTGACATTCAAAGCATAGAGTCTCTCTTCGGCATCCTTGTTCAAGATCTTATGTTCCTCTTTGATAGATATCTCTTCTTGAACAACTTCTCGGAGGTCTTCCTCCACAAAGAAAAGCTTATGCGAGTTAAAAGGAGGCCCAGTGTTATCTCTTCTAACTTTGTTCCAGTATTGACGGAAGCGATATCTCTGGAGCATATTTATATCCCCGGATTGTTCGAGGCCGACTTCCTGATCGTCTTTGTCACCGACCATGGCCCCGAGCGGCTTTTTTTTATGACGGAAAGAAAACGGCATCTCGGGTGTTGGAATGTGTTCACAGAATTTGAGGATGAGGAATGCTTCTCGCGGGTTTGTGCTTGGTCTAATAAATTCATATGATGTCAGCTTACACCTCCGACACCTGAAAGGGTGATGACTTGATTTTTTTTATTGAAACCTTGCTGAATTAGATCCAATCCCAAGGTAAATCCACTTTGCTATCAGTCCCTGTATAAAGATGAGCGAATATCAGAAGATTATCCCTAAGTGATGGTACACGAGACATAGAAGAGGTTAATAGTTGTATATAGGCAAAGCCTTTCTATTAGGTTATTTATACGGTTTCTACAATCTTCTAGAATGGCCGGATTTGTGGTTGGTTATATTTTAAAGCTTCGTTTGAAAGTAGATTAGAAGAAACTTGGTGTCTTCAAATACCTAGGTGGCTATATGTACCATTTTTCTTCGGCCGGGTGGGGCTTTCCTATCTTAGCTCGTTCAAATTACTGTAATCTTACCTGTCTGCAGTCTAGTTTTTGTTATTAAGATTCATTCAACACATAATGCTAAGTGATTTTTCCATCAAACGCATGCAGTAAATAGAAGCCATTTATGTACACCTGCTCCTGCATTCGCATAATGAACGTGGGAAAACCCAGTAGGTAAAAAAAACCACGTCGGAGCAGTCCGAAGTCACTTTATCCTGCTAGGTCACGGAGGCTTTGCTCTAGAGCGGCTTGAAGCCGGCGGGCCTCAGAACGTAGATGGCGAATCTGTGTAGACTCAACCGCTAGGTTAATAAGCTCCTCCTCCGAATAGAAGCTGACCGTCATGGGACTAAACGCATCGGCCAACTTGGCAAGAATATGTCGTTCAATGACCTGACGGCAGACATTATCGACGAACGTCTTCCGAGCAACCTAGTTTCATGATCAGAGAATATCCTATTAGTTGTCATATGAAACACACCTTGTAATAAGCGTTCAAGTCGCTTTTTGCTTCAGAACAGGCTTGCTCCTTCATGTCAACGATGACACGCTTTTTGAGGGATGACAACAATCTGACATAGTCTTTTTCTGTGTTCTCCAAGTGGAGAGTACCGTCCCAATCATTTTCGACCGCATCACGCACAGAGTCCTCAATGATTTTCTTGGAGGCTTCATTTCTTGCATTCTGGATATTGTCCGTGTAGTAATGATTGTACGTGATTGGTTGTCGTGTTTCATCTGCAAGAATTCTTTCGAGTTCGTGTTCCGCTGCTTGGGTATTTGCCTCCAGCGTGGTGCTGACTAGGCGACTAATGTTTTCGCGAACCTTCCCATCTTTGATAGCGTACGTCAATGCGGCATTCACGAACCGAGAAACAATCTTAGCGACTACCACGATATGTTCACGAGCAATTTGGGCCCACCGCAATGATTGCACATGGAACAGCTCGGCAAGAAGTGCTTGGTTGTAGTTGCCTGGTAGCTCTTGGCCCCTCGTTTGATCATAAATCTGCGGTGATTGAGTTTCACGATAATTTCTCTCGCTAGCGGAAAGTCATACCTGTCGAATCCAGTCAAGCATTCCCTCTTTCGTCACAAGAAGCTGTCCACCGCTCTCTTCGCCGCCATCTGAGGGGTCCGTCGAGACGATCTTCCTTTTTTCACCATACAGCCTAATGTACTCAGAGAACTTTTCGTTCTCCATATGGATAGTAGCACGGAGACGAACTGAGAATTGTCCGTCTCGTATTTCGAAGAAGCTCGCGTCACGACCTCCGTATAATCCATCAACGCCGGCTTGGATGACATTGTAGTAGTTGGTGCCGATCTTTGTCAGGAACATGCGTATCTGGTTTGGAGAATCTCGTTCCGGTCCAAGTTGATCAAGCTCTTCATTTTTCTCCCGGAGAAGGTGACGTATATCTTCACGAACTTTGGGAAGCTCACGCTCGATGTGTCTATCCAAGATTTCTTCCAAAAAACATCGCAATTTGTCAACTCCAACACGGGAAGGGTCCAGTCCCTGCTTCTTCCAAGGCTCAGTGGAAAAATAGGCCAGTTCCATTCTGTGTCGCTCTTCCGCGGTCATACCCGCCTTGAGCTCGGTGGGGCTGGGGTTTTTCAGGACAAAAAATCCAAGAGTGAGTTTGGTGCGGTCGCAGTTGTTGGCGAGCCGAGTGATGCGTGCCTCCGTACCAGCGTTGATGAGATCTGGCTTGGTGATTATTCCGACAGTTCGGAGACCATCTTTGTCAAAACGTCGTGCACGCTGGATGATACCCTGGGTGTCAACGTCGCTAGTGGCCGGTATGACTGCAAGGATGATGGTCCGAGAATGTTGCAGATAGGAGTCTACTAAGTTCTCAACTATCTTCACGTCTTCGTCATACTCCGCGACTGAGATTAGCCCAGGAAGGTCGACAATGGTCAGGTGGAGACCTGTATTCCCAACTAGCTCAAGCCTGAGAACGTCCGCTGCAAACGCTGTGCCCTCCGCCTGCGTATCAACACCACGCACGCCCATGAGCTTCGCCGCCTGCTCGATGATGCTTGGCAGCTCCTCAAAGCTTTGAAGAACGTGGCGATAAGCATTCAAACGACGTTTGTCTTCCTCACTCCTAGATGAGTGAGGTATGATAGTTGCTGTGGTTCTGATTTCCGTGGGCTCGTGTCGAAGGATGATCTCTGTTGCAAATCTAGTACAAACACCATCCTGTCGAGGAAATGGTATGCCGCTAATGCCTTCAAGGACAGAACTTTTCCCAGCGGACTGGTCCCCACAAACTGCCAACTGTGGTAGTGCGATGTGGTCGCCAACTCCATTCGCGCGAATTCGGTCAATTTGATTGAGGCGCTTAGAGGTTTTGGATGACTGGAGACTGAGGTTCTTCTGTGGTTGAGAAGAGTCACACGGAGTATGTCGTTTGTCTGGAGGCAAAACACCCATTTTTGAAGAGTTCAGATTGCTCACGGTCATTTGTAACGGTTCACTTTAATAACCATCAGCTTTGGTTCATCATTCTTCGGGGCTCTCGGCCAATTTATACCCCTATTTTCGACTGTTCACAGCTACAGAGTAACCTCAGTCTCCAGTCATCCAAAACATTCAAGCACATCAATAAATCGCCGGGTTGCAAGAATTTGACTAGCAATTGGAATGCAGACGAGGAATGAGAGACTGAAATCGGGATATATGAACTCTGATGCCCCCCTTGCTCTTCTTCAAGGATGGGGCCCTTGCATACGTAAGGTGCACGCAAGGGGTAGGATTCTCATTGACTTTGATGGCTGGTGCTTCGATATCAGGCCTTTTAAGCTGCTCTCCTTTTTCTGAGGAGCTCTTCATTCTTTTCTTTACTCCGTAGTGGATAAACTAATCACTCTCCCCACAATGTGTTCCAAATTGGGCCAGTGATAAAATCAAAGAAAATATCGATAAGGTAAACTAAATCCGTGCTAGTTATATAGTATGACCTGTGAACCTTGTCATCAATACGCTCGTGAAAAAGGAACATCAATCGATTGGTCTAGAATATTTTTACGGATGCCTAGGTCACTAGAGCTGAAGTGGTATTCCTAGGAGCAAGGGGGCAGGCAATAAGAGCGATAAACCAGTGTTATTTAAGCAAAAAATAGAAAAATAAAAGAATAAAAATAGAACACTCAAATGGATTTACAAACCACTTAGTTAGGGTTTTCTGAGATATCTCTACGGAGTAGATATTGTAGAACTAAAAATCGAGGGCTGGGTATTTTCTGCAACTATGTAGAGACGGTATTGTAGAATGCGAGACTCGGCGAGTTGAATAGTAGCATAGCTGGAGAATAGTAAATCTAATAAATGTAGCCCTACTATCAATTTGCCTCTCAGCTAGAGGCGAAATAACTAGGACCGACCGCCAAATTGATGACGCCAGTCTTTCGTTGAGGGGACAACGGTCAAGAGTGGTGAACAGCTGCATTTAGATGGGGCTAGCGTGGTGCATTTTATTGAGGTGAGCCGCTGACTTAGCTGCTCTCTGCGCTTCGCTCCGGTGAGCAAGTCAGAGCGCTCAGGTCAAGCTCAGTGAGCGAGCGCGTTGATTATGTAATACTCAGTGAGCAAAAAGCGGCAAGGACTGAGCACTAAGACGGAAATGGAAGGCCAAGAAGTGGCAGAGGAAATCAAGTACATAGGTGTTCTTCGCTTCCAGTACACTCTGCAAGGCACTCTGATTTCGTGGAACAAATCGAACCTCATACTCCCTTGGCATGCTCACTAGATTGGTCAGGTCAGCAACCCCTTTGACTGGGTGCGTTTCAATCGACGTGTCAGTTACAATCTCAAATGCAGCAACCATTCGCAGAAATGTCAAATACAACTCCCGATAGGCCAGTAAAGCGCCAGCACACATGCGATAGCTAACGCCGAACTTGAAGATGGGCTTGTTTGGCTGCTCCAGCCAAACAAGCCGTCACCGAGAGGTTGCGCTATTAGGGGCGTTGTCATCTTTACAGGCTTGCACGCTTAAAGCCAATGAGTCCCATTTCCCACAGGCCCAAGTGTTTATGGTATAGTCAGCTACATAGTATGCCAATAGACAAGCACTACAGGGGTGCTGAAGCAAGTAAGCATGACATGACCATGTACAGATCTATAATGATATTGAAAAGCTAGAAACACAGGGTTATACCATATCAAGTGTCTCCAGCAAGAAAATGCTAGGAAATGTCTAGACTGTTCAAAATCAAACCAGAATTGACAACAGCACACCAACGCGCCAGTTAGGTAAACACAATTTGGAATCGAAGGGAAAACCAAAAGTCCCTCCGTCTAACTATAAGACAACTATTTCAGGGTAGCAGGCATGCTGGTCTTGGCCTTTTCCGCTGCCAAATCCACTGCCTTGCGCAATTTATCCTTCTTGATGTTCTTGAGGTAGGCAAACAAGATAATGAAAAGAAGCTCCATCCTTTGCGAAAGTTAGTACAAGCAGATGCTAATTTGGAAACAGAAAACATACCTCTCCTTGGTCATCATCAGCAGACCCTGGACCAGAAGACCCTTCAGGATCTGAGGTCCAATACCCTTGAAGAGGGAAAAGAGACCCTCATTATCAACAATGTGCTTCATGACCTCACCGAAGGTCTTGAAGGGCTTGCCATTTCGGCTGGGTGGTGGGCGAGACTGCAGTCCAACCTTGGCAACAATCAGAGGCTGGGTTGCGATCGTGGCCAAAGCCTTGGACATGGCACCAAGCACTAAAATAATAATTAGCGACGTGTAGTTAACCCCGAGAATTGCCATTACTCACAGAATGCCTCCCAGGGCTTGAGGTTGTTCTTCCCCGGGAAGAGAACCTCCTTCAGACGCTGGTATGCACCATAGGTGATGGCCGGGTTAACGACCAGGATCAAGCTGGCCTTCAGGCCGCGCCACAGGCCGGTCCAGCCGTCCTCGCTCTCGACCACCTCCCGACCCGTCTCGATCAACCCCTTCTTATCGCCCTTTGGCTGTGTCTGCTGCCGAGTTGTGATAACGGCCACTGGGATGGTGAAGATCTGAGCCACGGCACCGGAGACGGCGCCCAGAGAGAGCTCAATGGCTGTGCCGGGAGCTTGTGTCGACTTGGCCGAGGCCATGTAGAGCGTTCTTACGACGCTGTACCAATAGAAGTATGCGAAGTTTGTTGAGGCGACACCTAGAAGAGCTCCAGCCATTCCGGAGTACAGACCGCTATATCCCTCCTTCTCTGCAATTTTGGTAATAGCATCCATAGTCGATTCATAATGTTCGAGATCGTCGGTTTTCACGGCTCCATTCTTCTCCTTGACTTGTACTTGTAGTTTTGTCTTGACTCTACAGATTGGGAGCGATACAGTCAGCGGGTTTTGATCTGATAATTCGAAGATTGCGGGACGTCACAAGTCAAGTGGGTACACCATCGCGTTCGCGAGGACAGCTCCTGTCGCGCCTGCCACGGCGCTGCCCCATGGCGACAGAACAGGTTTGGATTGACCGGCCATTATGTCGGTTCAGGGTATTCGAAATCAAGGGAACGCAATAAATAAGAATATGATCTAGGAAGAGGGCTCGGTTCTCTTAGCGGCCGGACGACAGGAGAAATATTGAGCGGGGCGCTACACTGCTTGGCTCCGAACAACGGAGAGAATGGAATGAAATAGAGAGCACAATGGGGAAATGTATAGAGATGATGATCATACCGAAGTCACCCGAACAACCAAAAAAAAAGAGACCGAGCCCATGAGCCGGAATTCACAAATGCACCTCGGCGTTATCACCTTAAAATCGAGCCGAGGTCCACTTCGGTGCTGTTGAGGCTTATGTCATGACTTCCATTACATCATGTGTGTTTATTTTCACTTCGACTTCTCTACTTCTCTGCTATAGTTTACTTGGTATAATTTATTATTTTATATTGTCTACAATATTTTCAATATAATAACGACATAATAAACAAAAGATATTCATCTCTTCAAATTCAAGTCCCAGAATCTTCACCGGAATTAATAATGTAGGGTGGTCCTCTCTCGGCTCAGCCGAATCCGGTAATTTACTTGCTGTTCGATCTGATTACACCCTACTCCACGACTACCGGTCAAGATGTCTGGACCTGCACCCACACAATCCTATATATCTCAAGCATTGGTATTTTTATTTTGCACTTACTGTCTGAAAGAAGAAAGCTAATGATTCCAAGAGCGCCGAAGAGGCGGTAGCCACAGCCACCTCCCAGAAAGCGGCATTGGAGGCAGCCATCAATGCCGCGGAGCATTACATGAAAGCGCTGCGCCTGGCGCCCGCCGACGATAAAAAATACCTCGACACAAAATGCAAACAATTGCTGTCCAAAGCCGAGAAGATCAAGGCCGCTGCTGACTGGAAGTCGGCTGCTCGTGCGGGGCCCCAGAAAGCCTTCCCTAGCTTACGGCCGCCCGCATCCACGCGGAAGCTCACTACCCGTGAAGAAATCATCATCCTCGAGGGCGCCAAACTAAACGGCTATATCTTTCCACCATGGAGCCGCGCACCGTCTCAGGATGAAATTGAATATAAAGGGCAACCTTTTACGTATGTGGAAAATATCGCCCAATGCTGATTTTGGTTCTAACCGCATATAGGGATACGCCTGATTTACACCTCTCTGAATGCCAGAGAGAAATTTTCGCAGGCTGGAAACGACCGCATGATTTGTTACGGACCAAGAATGCGGCTAATCAGACGCACGATGAAATTGATCCAGCTATGTCGACTTCAAAACAAACAGATCTCGTGCAGGATGTCTTAACAGACTGTTCAGTGGTCGCAAGCCTCTGCGCCACAACATCTCGATCTGAACGAGGTTTGGGACAGGTATGGACTAATTTGATCCCACATCGAGGAGTCTCCGAAGTTAATTCAAACAGCATGCATCGCCGACACTGTACCCATGCGGTGAGGATAAGAACCCGACACTTTCGCATTCTGGGAAGTACATATTTCGCTTCTACTTTAACGGATCTTTCCGAAAGGTAGTGATAGATGATCGATTACCCTCGTCGAAGACTACACGCTCACTCCATGTGATCGATCGCAATAACTCGAACTTCTTGTGGCCTGCTCTTGTGGAGAAGGCCTACTTGAAGGTCCGCGGAGGCTATGATTTTCCAGGAAGTAACTCGGGGACCGACCTTTGGGTGCTTACTGGTTGGATTCCGGAGCAAGTCTTTTTACATCACGACGATTCGACCTCTGACGAGATCTGGGGTCGTTTATACAGTTCCTTCTGGCATGGCGATGTGGTCCTGACTATCGGCACTGGGAAATTGACCGAACGGGAACAACAAGGTCTGGGGCTAGTGGGAGAGCACGATTATGCTATTCTGGACTTGAAAGAAGTCCAGGGTCGTCGCCAGTTTCTTTTGAAGAACCCGTGGGCTGGTGCGGAACCCAACATACAAAGCAGTCTGACGGCTGAATTTGGTTCACTCAGCGTGAATGATAAACCTCCCCTCTCCCCAGGGACGTTTTGGATGGATTGTGAACAAGTTCTCCTAAATTTCGAGAATCTTTACCTTAATTGGAACCCCGGTTTGTTCAAATATCGCGAGGACATCCATTTCACTTGGGATTTGTCGCATGGTCGAGTTATCGCCGGCTGCTTCGTGAAGAATCCCCAATTCTCCATCTCCAGTGATTTGGGAGGAACGGTCTGGCTGCTGCTCGGAAAGCATTTTAAGACAGACCACCAAGAATTCAGTTCTGGGGAATCGGAAAATGAAATAGGCTTTATCAGCATCTACATCTTTCAAGCAAATGGCCGAAGGGTGTCTCTCAGCGATGGTGCGCTCCACCGCGGACCATACGTGGACTCTCCCAACACGCTTATGAGGCTGGAAATGCCCCCCAAGTCGACCTACACCGCAGTGGTCTCGGAGCAATCACTCCCATCATCCACCCAGAATTTCACTCTCTCTGCATTTTCAACCGCACCTGTAGCCGTGGCACCCTCGCTAGATAAATATCTGTGTTTGACTAAGGCAAGTGGTTCCTGGACAGCAATGACAGCGGGCGGGAATGCCGAATCGCCTCGGTACCACTCCAATCCACAATTCAGCATACGAATTTCCGAACCGACAGATGTCTCGATCTTGCTCGAGACTACTGAAGCGGAGCTAGCGACTCATGTGAAAATCTTCTGGTCGAATGGGCAGCGCGTATCGCGCGTGCGAAGCCGAGACATCATTGCAGATAGTGGCGATTACCGTCGCGGATGCGCGTTGGCCGAGACCAGATCCCTGGATAGAGGCACCTACACCATCGTCTGCTCCACCTTTGCACCTGACCAACTTGGCCGCTTCACGTTATGGATTTCATCCACGATCCCGTGTGTAGTCCAGCCCTTGGTTTCCGAGTCTGCTGGGCGGCGCGCCGTCCTATCCGAAGTGGGTGTTTTGTCACCGGGTAAGGACCGAATGATAGCCTCGCTGCGGGTCTCTCGTTTGACACGGATCCGACTTATTGCGAGAAATAAACGGTCCACGATCGGCGCTCGCGCTGTTGCTCCGTCTCCCGTGCTGATGACCGTGGAGCTGGGACAGGGGCCATACAAGGAGATATTGGCCACGTCAGAGGATGGAACCCACAGCGATGCTGCGTCCGGGGTACGAGTTGATGACTTCGATTTGCTACCCAGTGCCGAATCACGCTATGTATGGATTGTTATTGAGCGCATTGGGGGTCCGGGAGGGCAGGTAGAAGACCACTTTGAAGTGGAAGCATTAGCGGAGGAGCGAGTGGAGATTGGAAAGTGGGCAATTGAAGATGAATGATACCCAGTACAGTCAGAAATACCTACATAGTACATATCATGAAATAGTTTCTAGTTTCACACATCTCCAAATTGTTCAAGACCGGTTCGGTAGATAAGAACCGATAGCTCAGCCCCCGCACACGGGCGGTGGGAACTCCGCGAGCTCCAAACGTCATTTAATCCACCACATGCATCTTCTCCTTAACACAACAAACATCCTTAACAATGGCGAGTAATATACCAGCTGGACTTCGATCGGCAGACATCGGTCGATTTGCAATCAGGGCAGCTCAGATCGAGAAGGCTAAACCTGTGGTTGCCTACTGGTGTAAGTCGCATGACCCCGCGCAGAGCGCAACTGAACATTTGAGCTGATTGAACCCTAATTTCATAGGCAATTTCCATATTGTGAACCAGATCATTGAAAGGGGTCTGCACAATGCCGATGACGAGATCAAACTCTACACGACAAACCTGGTGGACAAGCTGGAGCAGGTGAGTCGAGCTCCCTACCCTCCTTCCCTTCCTACTAGTCTATGTTCCGCATCGCGCGCTTGAGATCTAGCAACTGATGATATTGGCTTGAAACAGTTCAAAGTAGAAAACCCAGAAAATGATACAGTGACAGACACTGTTGCTGCGAGCGCCTATGTCGAACAATTCGGATTGGAGGTCTTTAGCCGTGCTGAGGCCGCTATGAACGCCAACAAAGTCACAAAGTGAGCCCCCCCCCCCCGAGTGATTCTTTAAGCTACAATGGCTAATAACCCCAAAAAGGCAAACGGGAGATACTTTCCTAGCAGCGGCTACGTTCCTTGAACTTTGTTCAATCTGGGGACCCCTTGACCCAGAACTTGCTGGGCGGATCAAATTCGCTAAATTCCACGCGGTCCGGATTGTTAAAGCTCTTAAAGCCGGCGAAGATCCCAACGCGACAAATCCCGCGCCAAAGCAGGAAGAAGAACTTGCCGACGACCCTGATGTCCAGGCATTTGATGAGTCGGTAGCGGAGCAGGCCTCTAGGCCAAGACAAGCCTCTATCGAAGAGATCCCAGACGAGTCCGACCGACTTGGACGAGAGCTAGCTCGGAAATCGACTCTCGATGAATCGCTTCATCCATCACGCACATCATCAACGCCTCGTGGCCCGCCCGAGATCCCTTCTGTCCCTCGCAACGCACCTGGTTCTCCTCTGCAACCCATGGATGTCGACGATACGAATACAGGCGACTTAGAGCTTCCATCAACTCCAGCAACCATTGGTGGTTCGTCTTCAGTACCTAGGCTTCCAGATACCCCGACTGCATTCCAGTCTTTCCCTCCGCCGTCCGAAGAGCCATCCGTCTCCACGCCAGATCCAGCTTCGTTCTACGATACCCCAGGTCCTAGTGCTCCTATCCCGCCCCCGGCTGCTCCGACATTTGTTCCGCCCCCGGCTGCCAACATCCCGGTTGCACCGGCTCCCTATGTCCCGCCGCAACCATCACACGGTCTAGATGATAACACTGTGCAGTTGGCACAGAAGCATGCTCGTTGGGCGGTCTCTGCTTTGAATTTTGACGATGTTGATACCGCTATTAAGGAGCTCAGGAGCTCGCTGAAGTTACTAGGCGCATCATGATTATGGGCTTGTATGATTTTCACCTTTGCTTACTCTTGCAGTTGTTAGAGCACTATGAATATACCTTGCTTTGGCTATTATGAAATGTATTGGATTTTACCAGTGTAATCCTTTCGTGTTCAATTTGATCTATCTCGTATTTATTCATCTCGAATTCCCACCGGGGTTCCGCTAGGTTTGCTGACCGGTGGTTTCGCCGAATCCGTTCAGAGACCCGCTTCCTGTAGAAAATTAATTTCTATCACGTGGTTGAAAGGGGTACGGCACGCAAGATCGGGTCCACTATCCGACTCCACCGTTCCAAGATTCAAGGAGAAGTCTGAATGTGGGATTGGCTCTGTGCTTCAATTACACACCAAGGCCCGGGGAAAGTCCGAATTTTAACCTTAAAAGTATAGGATCTGGATATTGTCTCTTTGAATTGATACGTGAGTTGTATGGATGTACTTATATCAAGAGGTCGAAAGGTCTTATATAGAAATTGCCCTCGGGCTCTGCACTCGCTTAGTCTGGTCTAAGTTGTGGATCGGTCTGTGCTTTGGTGCATTTCTTGGGAAAATTGTCTCACCCTATTCATGTACACCTTAATTACGACTTGATTGCAGGATGGATAACCTTATTTACCATCGAAGAAGTGGTAGATAGCTCCCGAAACCATTTAGATGCTCTATTCTTCACCATTTGTCTACCCCCTGAACCTACGGCACATCGAGCCTGCATTTTCCGTGAAGGCAATTGACTCGTTTTACTCAACCTATGGTCTACTAGCGGCAGCTTTTCTAGAGCCCGCGAGCAAAAGATGGAATATAGAAGAATAGTGTGTGACTTCTAGCTATATAATGAGATTGAATACTACCAGAGATAACCTATACCTGTCAACACACATACGCAGTTGTGCGCCCTCGCTTTTTACACCTTTGGTTTCGATTGATGCGGGCCTAGTCATGAAATTGAAACTTATATTAAAGTTTAGGGCCTCTAAATAGCCAAATATATATTCCAAAGTTATTATCTCGGAGTTTATTTCACCAACTACTCCGTACTTGGACTCGTTCTAGACCACGAGATCTACCCATTAGTACCTTGTATATGGACTCCCAGCGTGCGGTATGGCCAGAAAAGGCAGAGACTGTGTCACAGTGCTTCAATATCTGTTTTTAAAGAACATTTGTCAACATCTACCTGAAATTGCGACATTCCTCTAATTCTAAACTACCTTTTGTTCAATATGTTCATTTGGCGGCCCTTGAGAGAAGATTTCATAGAGTTGGACGAGGTCAAGTAAGAGCCGCTCACCGTCTTCTCTCAGTTTCCTCGATGTTCGATTAATAATTGTGTGCCGTGCTCGTGTTGGCAAGATCGCCCCCCGCCCCATGAACAAGGTGCCCCGCCCTGGTCCCGTTCTCCCCTCCCTGCCTCCCCGATTGTGTGCAGTGCCCGAAGACCCCTGCTCGTGGAGTTTCAACCCCAACTATTATTAGAATCGTTCGTCTTAAAGAGCAGTTTGTATGACTGCAATTTCAAATGGGAGTAATGTCCCGAAATTGCTTTTGATGACTCCATGTAACATCTGTACGGACCTTGAATGGCTCAACTCGCAACATTCTAGTGTTTCATTTAAGCCTACGATTATGTCTAGCAATTATTCTATGGGGAATTAGAAATTACTATTGTAATAACTAAAACAAATTAAGTCAAATGGATATCTAGTCAAATTAAGCATAGAAAAGGCTTATCATCGCATCTATGGTTCGGGTGATCGGAAACCCAGTACCATGGGACCAACAGACTGTCCACGAGTATTGGGGACTATACAAAGTACACAGAGTTCATAGAATTTACAGAGTACACAAAGAACATATTGATTTGGTATCACATAGTACAACATACAACATATGTAAAATGAACAAGTAAAATGAGTGGAATTCTAACCTCGGACTAATCTCACTAACACCCACTTATCTCCCCTCCGACGTCACAGGTATATGCTGGTGTTTCCACTGTAACCCACTCGCTATCAACGTGGATTAACCGGCTTGGCAGGGGAGATGCGAATAATATTATTTTTTGTTTTTTTCTTTTTTTTTTTTCTCTCTTTTCTTTTTATTCCATCTAATAATCTGCTTCGGATTCTTTTTCTGAACTGTTTTCCTTTTAGTCCCCTTTGCCCGTTTAGTCCGCCCCCCCTCCTTTCTCCCGTCCTTCGCCTTTCCCCCCTTTCATTCTCCTGAACCTGCGGGGAGACCTTTTCTCTTTCACATTTAAAATGGCCGACGCCAAAAAACCCGCTGTTCTCATTGTCGGAGGTCTCGGTATGTCTTTCTTTGTCTTTCTTTGTCTTAATACTATTCCCTTCCGAAACTGACATTCCCCGTATTCAGGCTTTATCGGTCGACACCTCGCCCTATACATCCACGAGAACAACCTAGCCTCCGAAGTCCGTCTGGTAGACAAAGTCCTCCCACAATTGGCCTGGTTAGCCCCAGAATTCGAAGAAGCATGTTCAAAGGACAAGTTCGTCCAGGCAGATGCCAGCCGTGAACGTAAGTGACCCGACCCGACTCCTCCCATACCCAAAAACCCAAATTCTTACCTAAACCCCGATCCCCGCCCACAGAACATTTCCCGCGCATCTTCGACCGAGCCAATGGCGAACAATTCGACTATGTGATTAACTGCGGCGGCGAAACCCGTCACTCCCAACCCGACGATGTCTACGAAGTGCGCAGCTACGCCCTCTCCCTCGCGCTCGGCAAGGAAATCGCCCGACGCGGTATCCCCGCCTTCATCGAGACCTCCACCGCGCACGTTTACAAGGGCGGCTCGACACCACGAAAGGAGACCGACAAACTGGCCCCGTGGCACAAGCTGGCCGCGTGGAAACTCAAGGCCGCGGAGGAACTGCTTAAAATCCCCAACTTGCAGTACTGCACCTTACGTCTGCCCCACGTCTACGGCGCTTATGACCCGGGCTACTTCGCCACGGGGATTTGTCTGTCTGCCGTCCATGTAGATCTCAAGCAGGAATTGCAGTTCCTGCACACTAAGGACTTGAAAATTAATACCCTGCATGTTAAGGATGCTGCCAGCGCGCTGTTCGAGGCTGCTAAGTGGCGCGCTGCGAAGGGCTTCGTCGATCCTAAGGATGGCGTTGTTACTTTCAATGTTGTTGATCACAATGACACGAAACAGGAACACGTTGCTAATGCCTTGACGGAGGTGTTCGGTCTTAAGGTTGGGTTTGTCGGGTCGCTTGCTTCGCAGCTCGCGAAGCTGAACCTCGACGATCTCCTCGATGATATGAATGAAGTCGGTTTGCAGACTTGGGCTGAGCTCATCGAGAGGGCTAATATCACGCGGCCTGGACCGATCAGTCCGTTCTTGGAACGTGATATTCTCAGGGGTGAGGATATGTCCATTGACGGGTCGAAGTTCGAGAATGAGGTTGGCTGGAAGCCATTGTACCCGACCTTCGGGGCTGACAGTGTCCGTGAAATCGTGGACAGCTACAAGCGCATGGGCTGGTGGCCATGAGAGAGGATTCCATTGGGTTTCGGATCTTTCGTCTTTTTTCTTTTTTCTTTTTTGTTCTTTTTTTTTTCTTTTCGAAGATATCCCGTCCGTCGGTTATTTTACTCTTTTTCTATCTTTCTCTCTTTGTCTTTTTCCCCCCCATGATTCATTAACGGTCTTTCCCTACCTGATGAGGAAAATCGGTCACCTCATCCCCATTGTGTCCGAAAAATGATGCATTGAATCCCCCCTACGACACGACCATCTCATGATCTGCATCTCCATACACTCTCCTGTCTACATTTGCTCCCTTCTCTCCGACCTTTTGAAGCTATTTATCCAGACAAACCTGTCTAGCATCGCTAGATGTGAATTGACCTTGTACTGTAATTGATAATCGCTGTTATATGGGGGGTTTTCTCTTATTGCTTCCTGCATATATGTTTCTATTCCAGTTTCTTCTCTTTTTATCTTTTGCATGGCCCTGCATTGGCAGCATATTGAGCCCTTCTCTCGTTTTGATATTCGATTTCCATTTCAAATCAATGTTTTCTTACATACCTTTGGACTACAAATACGGCGCTAGGCCTATTCTTGTACATCATGCATAGACCCTGCAGATATGTTGTGCAGGTTCCACAGAGGATATATCCACAACTCAGGCATAAGAGCTATGTACCTAAGTAGTTAGTTATATAGGCCTATATGTCACCGCGCAGTATTAGGCTGGACTGCGAGTGGGAGAGAATCATCTATGGCAAATTTGAATAGGAACAATTGAATGAATTAATTCGAAACTTCTAACCCTATGACCGAAATGACGAAGAGCAGCGAACAGAAACTGTGCAAGATGTCCGACTGCCATGCATGAGTGTGTGCATTGAACCAAGCCACCCAGCCAACCGAATCGATGGGTCTTTTGTGATGTGATGTGATGTTTTTTTTTTTTTTTGTTTTTCTTTTTTCCTCTCGTGTATACTTGCGTATACCGATCATATCGTACCCACGGCCGCCACTAATGCAGGCTCGCACTCTGAGCCAAGCCACCATAACAAAAATCATGAAAAATGCCATTGGCAGCGTCAATTCTTTCTCAAGCAGGCGAATGCAACCATGGGTCCGAATGGATCAATGGGTATGTTGGAAAGAAAACCATTCGACAAACAAAAGAAAGCCACTTCGTCTTACCAAGGCAGACTGAGCGAAACCGAAAATATAGACGAAGAAAGTAATGTGCACAAAAGACAAGAAGGCAGGCGAGTAACCAGGGGGATGGGTGGTGACTTAGAACTCCCAGTCCTCCTCAACGGACTTGATGGCCCACTCAAACTTCTCACGAAGCGCCTTCGAGAAGAACTTCTCGATGGGAACATCGTACTTTTTGCTGAAGACAACAGTGAGGCGAGGATCAATATAGTTCTAACGAGAATAATTAGCTGGTGATATCGTAGGGACGAGACGATAAAAACTCACGATCTTCGAGGTACCTAGGGCAACCTCTTTGTTGTCTTCCTTGTCCTGAGCCTGGACGGACATCGTTTCGACCCGCTGATCGATCTTGGTGATAGAACCCTCGAGCCTTTCAACCGTTGCGCCTCTGGCCTCGGCCTCGACTTTGCCGGTTTTATTCTCTTTCTTGAACTTCTTCTCCATCTCTTTCACGACCTGCAGACGCTCCTCGAGCTCGGAAGCCTTCATTTCCTTCTCGCCATCAGCAACGCGCTTTTCGTTGTCCTTCTCGAACTTCTTGGAGATTTTGGTTCTCTGCTCCTCCATCAAAAAGGCTTGGTGTTCTTCGATCCATTCTTTGTCAAGATCCTCATCGATTTCGAAGAATGCCGCACCCTTCTTCTTCTTCAGAGTTGGGTCCAAGTCAAGCATTTGCTGCTTCAGCCGCCACTTCTGGTACCGAAGGCCCTTGATCTTTATAGTCGAACATACATTAGCACGGTCCCTCTCGCCCTGAGATCGGAATAGAGAAAACTTACCCGTTCACCCATCTTTTCCATTGCATTGGCATGGCCAGCAGTGACAGTACGCTTGTGGTTACACAAGATGGCTACCTTACGGTTGGCATCGTTGTATGCTTTCACCTTTTCGGCGATGGTACCGCCGCTGGCATTCATCTCGTTGAGAACACAACCCATAGTATAAGACGCGTTGTAGGTACGGAAAACCTTGGCGGTTAGACCTTGCATGTAGTTGGCAAGATGCTTATTGAGGGCAGAAGTCTTTTATTTGTCAGTGAGAGTCAAGATTGCAAGAAAAATGGAGCACATACCGTAAGGCGGTCGAAAATTTCATCACCGTTCTTCTTGGGTGCCTTTTTGAAGATCTTCAGGTTCTTGAAGACTTGCAGATCGACCTGCACTTCATCGTAGAACCGAATACTATCCTTACCCAAGAAATCGAAGACGACAGTGTTGGGAGGCTTCAGCGTAACATTCTCATACTTTAGAGAACAGCAACCGACGGTTTCGGCCTCGTCTTCACCTTTCTCATTTCCAGCACGCAGGGCAAACTGATCAATAAGATAGACTGCCGTGGCCTTCTGTCGTTCGACCATCATATCATGTTTGAGGTTCTTCTGATAATCCTTGCGGATTTTCTCAATGTGCTTCTTGAGTTCACGGGCTTTCTCGAATTTCTTGAAATCGCTTTGTCCCTTGACATCGGAGTTGGCGGCCAGCATGACGTACTTGTAGTTGCCATTGATATTTTCTTGCCACATAGCAAGCCAGGTGCCTTCCTGATCGTGCTTCACCTCCTTCCACTTGTGGCCGGGGGGTGGCGGTGGGACCTTCGCATCTTTTCCGATATTGATCGTGATCTGCTCAGGTTGCACACGGGTCTTGACACGTCCGGTCTTTGGGTGTTCACCGCGGCCACGGAACAGAGAAGGCGGTTCCACACGGAAGTTGCCCACCTTCTGCTTGCGACCATCCCACACACAGAACTGGTAGGGAGCTTCTTGTTCATCTTTCAAGGCCTTAGCAGCCTTCTTCTCTGCCGGGGGCAGGTGTCTCTTTTCTTCGCGTTGAGCATCGTAGAAATCAAAGATAGGCTTGAAGTCGCATTTTGCGAACTCCTTGATGTCGACCTTATTGCCCTTGAGATCCTTTGCCCCACCGCTCTTCTTGATCACCTCCTTGAAGTCACCGAAGAAGTTCTTTTGGAACACAGGATTTTCGACATTGTGCGTTGAGTTGAGCATGGTGCCGAAGAAGCTAGCAACCTCTTCAGCTTCAGGTTCAAGAGAGACCGGAACACCGTCATATTTCATCTTGACATTCTTAGGCAGCAGTTCGTATTCGGGAGGGAACACCACGCCATTGTGTTCCAGGGTCGTCCACTTGATGGTTCCATCGCCCTTGCTATGGTCTTCCCACCAGCGGTACTCATCCTCATCCTCCTCATCCTTCTCTTCGGCGTCCTGGCTTTCTGCCTTCACCTTGGCTTTGCCCTTTTTGGCCGAGGCAGGTTCAGCCTTCACCTTCTTGGGGGCAGCTTTGCTGGTGGCCGGCTCCTTCTTGACGCCGTTTGCCTGCTTCTTGGCCGCTGCAGGCTTAGCATCTTTCTTTGGCGCAGCAGGTTTGCGCGCAGGTTTAGCCTCCTTCTCCGCCGTTTGTTCAATTTTCTTCTTTTGTGCGGCAAGCTTCCGTTCAATAGGAACGTCGGAATCAGACTCATCCCCGATGGATGTTTCTGCGGCCTTGGGAAGTTTGCGTCCGTTGCGTGCCAAGGGCACATCGTCATCGGTCTCGGGATCCTCATGTTTCACAGATGTACGCCGGCGTTTGCTCTGTCGAATGGTCAGACGCTTCAACCGAAAGCGACAGTATGGTCGCACTGGGAATAACAAGGGTCATCCCGCGATGGGGGTAGGCGTACCAAAGGCTCATCTTCTTCGCTGCTTTCTGCTTCTGCGTAGGACTTCTTTTCGCCCACACTGGTCCGAGATTTGCGCTTACCGGCACCCAGCGCGTCTTCTCCATCTTCCATCTTTACATCCTTGTCTTCCACAGGACCGAATCGAATGGAAATTCCAGGATCAACATGGCCGTTCGTGGCGGGGGTAGAATCCGCCATCGTGACGACGTCGGGAGACTTTGGGGAAACTAGAAGTGTAGAAGCGCTATGTTAGATTGCCGTTCGAGTTAATGCTGGAAGAGTGAAGGAAGTGACGTCAAAGTGCGAGATGTAAGATCGAGTACTGATAGGAAAAGTACAATTGTGTAGAGATTAGAAGAGACATAGAAATGAGAAGACTAAGTGCAAGGAAAGCGAAGGTTCGCGACAAATTGTAGAGGTGTGTAATGACACCCGAATCACCCGAGGAACGCACCTTTACCACGTCCATTGGCGCGCATGAGGGGTGCGTCATCCTCCGAGGAGCTCATGGTGGTAGTCCTTGGACTAGCAAAAGGGAGACGAGGGTAAAATGAGAGAAATCGTTGTTTTGGTAAGGGGAGGCGTCCTCGTGCGCCGAGTCGGGCAAATTGAGCCGCCTGGTAGAAGGAGGAAAGCAAAGAAATTCTGACCAATGAAGAGTAAGAATATGGTTATAAGATATGCTGCATCAATAATACATGCATACAGGGGATGTTGCGGGTAAATCCGGAGGAACAGAGACGAGAGGAGAGAAAAGACGTGAGGAAAGAGAGAAAAAGGTTGGGGGAGACTTGGAATGGAGGAATGCAATGGGAAAAGAGGCCCTGAGAGACTACAAGGTATGCCTGAGGCGTCAAGTGATGTTATGTAAATACTTAGAGGCCTGAGGCATCACTGCGGTGGAAGTCGGAATGGCGCACCGTAGATGCTTGCCCCTTTTGGTTTAGCGGCAGCACGGAGACAGAACCTCCCTGGTTCTCAACTTCCTTCCCGACCAGCGAGGCATCCCCGTCTAACCTTCGTCACTCCCCTCCTCTCCGCAGTCACCATCTGCTCGTTCAATTTCTTCTTTAAATCTCTCCCATAATGTTCTCCCGTGCCGTCCGCCCGGCCCTGCGGGCTGGTGGTGCCGCCGTCGCTCGGTAAGTCTTCATCCGATACCTCGTGCCAAAGTCCTTCCACCCGACGTACTCCGACGCAACCACCTCGACACAATTGAAATTGCAAAATATGCTGGATGTTAGAGGAGACGAGAACGACAATTGCTGACTGCGAAATCAAGCCCTGCCCCCGCCAATGCCGCCACCTTCGCGACTCTGCGTGAGATTGAGGGTCGTCTCAAGTCCATCAAGAACATTGAGAAGATCACCAACACCATGAAGATTGTTGCCTCCACTCGTCTTACCCGTGCTCAGAAGGCCATGGACGAATCCCGCGTCTATGGTAAGACCTCCAACACCGTTTTCGAGCAGGCCGAGACCAAGCCTCTGGAGGACAAGAAGGTTCTTCTGGTTGTTGCCAGCTCCGACAAGGGTCTTTGCGGTGGTATCCACTCCGGTCTGAGCAAGGCCACCCGCCGTATTTTGGCCGCGAACCCCAACGCCGACGTTGCTATTCTCGGTGAGAAGGCCAAGGCTTCGCTCTCCCGTGCCCACCCCGAGAACATCGTTCTGAGCTTCGCCAACGTCTGCAAGGACATCCCCACCTTCGCCGATGCCCAGGCCATTGCCGACCAGATCGCTCTCCTGCCCGAGGATTACGCCAGCGTTCGCATCATCTACAACTCTTTCGTCAACGCTCAGAGCTACGAGCCTGTCACCATTGAGGCCTACTCCGAGGAGGCTATCACCCAGTCCGGTGAGACCTTGTTATGCCCAAGCTGTTCATTGAGTTTCAACTAACTTTGCCAATGTAGCCAACATCTCCTCTTACGAGGTTGACGATCAGGTTCTGACCAGCCTCCGCGAGTACGCTCTTGCCAACAACCTCTTCTGGGCCATGGCTGAGGGTCACGCCTGTGAGATCTCCGCTCGTCGCAACGCCATGGAGAACGCCTCCAAGAACGCTGGTGAGATGATCAACAAGTATGTTTTACCTCCAATGTTTTCAAGATTCGCCTCTAACAGCCCTCTAGGTTCCAGATCTTGTACAACCGTCAGCGCCAGGCCACCATTACCGGCGAGCTGGTTGAGATTATCACCGGTGCCACCGCCAGTGCGGATATGTAGAAGCTTTCTTCTGCGGGACCAAGTCGGCTTTAGTGTAGACTTGTTCATATTTAGATCGACCTTCAGCTTGTGTAAAATCAGAGTCAATCCATTTTTATTTCATATGTACAGAGTTTCCCCTTGTGTATAGCTCCAATCTAGGTCCTTCAACAAACATGTTGGATGAGTTTCTACTATTCAATGGGATCCCAAGACCATCTGATTTATAGTCTCTACTTAAATGGGATCACCTGGGTGTATAACCCTAACCCTGGAGACTACTAGACTACTTCGGACTACCCCCAAACGGGCATCTTCTTTGTTTGACTTCTGCCATCCCATGTGATCATTGGACTATGCCTTTTATAGCTTATTTTCTTTCGTCAATGGGATCTGATTCTTTGATCAATGGGATTCGGGTTACAATAGCATTATCTACAATAGGATTTCATCATCGCCATACTTATACCCGGTTCTTCTCTTCCTCTCTCTCTCCTCCTCCTTTCCTTCTCCATAGTCTTTTTATTGCTCCTGCTGTTCTTGAATCTCACGCTGAAGCTTCTTTCTACGTCTTTGTTCTTTATTTCACTCTCGTTCATCTTCCTCAGGTGCTCATACTCTTGTTTTTTTTTTCTATTCTCATTCTCCTCTCCAATCTCATACTTCCAGTCCTATCCTCTTTTCTTGGGCATCTACAATTGCCCGTCTTTCCAACTCAATTCTCTACGTCTGTGCGGTAAGTTTTGATATTGTCGCCATCCCATCGGTTTCTTCGGGGCTGTTTCCCATACCTTCCTCACTGGCAGATGTGTTCTGATTACCTACATGCATTCATATTGATCTCACATTACTCTCTCTCTGTGTCTCTCGTTGCACCTGCCTATTCAAAGACCAGCAACCAATAATTATCTTCAAGCCAACACCTACATATAACAGAACACTGACATCCATTTTCCAGACTTGTGTGACGGCAAACATGTCAACCGCCAGTGTGACGATTGATGCCTACGCCATCCTAGGCGTTGAGCGAGATGCCAAACTCCCTGACATTAACATTGCCTACAAACGCCTTGCCTTGAAGCTCCATCCAGACAAGGCTGGAAATTCCCCCGCGACCATTGACCGATTCAGAAAAGTACGTTTACAATACCAGGAATATGGAGTTGCCGAACATTACTGACAGGCCATTTCAAACAGATTCAAGATGCTGTTGAAGTTCTCCGTGACCAAGACCGTCGGCGCTTGCTTGACGAGGCCCTGAAAAAGAAGTCCAAGAGACATCTAGATCCCGAGGATGACACATCAGCTTGGGCCTACAAGCACAACCACACTCGTCCCTCAAAGCGAGAACGTCATGGATATGATTTCTTCCACTGGCCGGGCATGTTTACAGAGTCAGCATCTAGACACAACCCGAGACATCAACGCCAGCACACCTTTAGCTACTACTACAGTTATGGAACAAGTGTGCACATGGACCCGGAGTCCGACGAATCCAGGGCCAAACGAGCGCAATTCGAAGCAGAAAATATCCAGTGGGAGAATGAGTGGGCTGGTATTGATCCAGAAGTGCAGAAGGCACGAGCAGAGCTCCGCAAGGAAAACTTTCGAGCTCGAATGAAGCGTGACCTAGAAGATTTGGCGAATGACCAAGACGAAGATACCAAATATGCCGATATCGTTGACCAGGTTGTCGAAGGAGTTCTGGATGAACTCGACTTCACTCGTGGCCATAAGTTGAATGATTTCGTGCATGTCCTGCCTGAAGAGGATATCACGACCTGCAACCCTGGGGACACATTCGACGAATTTTCCTATGAATACGCCAAACGGTTCCGTTCCGATTCCGAAGGTCCAGTTCACTCGGATTGCGCTTCAAGCCCTCGGTCTACTACTAGCGGTGGTTCATCCTTTGACTTCTCAGCAAGTAGCAATTCCACCGACTACACCCATTCAGCCAACAATCACTCGAATTTCAAACCCGCCACCGTCGAGGATGACGAATCTACCAGTGACGATTCTAATGCTGATACCGACAAACTCATCAACTCCTACATGGTGGGCCATGATTCATTGCTCCCTCTAGTCTCATTCCTCAAGCAAAAGCTCGCCGATCCCAATGGACGCTACACCCTCAATGACCTCGGCGGTGAGCTCAACGGCCTTGTGCTGGAGCCCTATTGTGGCTGGTTGGAAGAAGTTCGTCTTTCAGTCCCGAATGCCTCGCCAATTACAGTTCGAAATGATCCTGAGCTTTGCTCCCACCTTGGGCTATGGTACAAGGATTTCTGCCGTCCCGTGTGCACTGTTTGCAATTTGTGGATGCCCACTTTCACCCTCACCTGTCCTGGCTGCGGTCTGAAAGCCTGTGTCAGATGTAAGTTCGATGACGGTTATGACTCTCTCTCGGCGTCTGGTATTCAGGAGCAATGATTGATCCACCAGTTGGATCATGTGTTCTCTGTTCTGCTCTTCTTTCTTGTTTCTTTTGTTTGTTCAGTCTGGTTTTCTCTTCGGTCTGGATTCTCCGATGTGGTCGGGAAAATGGGGAAGGATACCTCGGGGGCTTTTTTTTTTTTTTTTTTTTGTTGAACTTCCAAAGAAAGAACATCACTTCCAACCGCACCGATCATTCTATTGAATTTAATGAATTTGAGTCAAGAGACCACTTCCTTCTCATGCACGGATACTATCCTTTGCTGGATATATATCTTCGCCAGTACATTTACTTCGAGTTCACTTCTCGACTTCTACCAGACGAGTTTTCCTTTTTGTGTTTGATTCGACCGAAACAAACAATAGAAATTACTTTTCAGCCACTTCATAGTCCTCGAATAAAGTTGATGATTTTATGGTCTCCCGGGTGCCGCTGTGGCTAGTTTATACAACTTGTTTCAAACATCGAAAAAAACGGAGACGGACACACATCTGGTAACTAACTATTGTGAGGATGTTCTCCTCGGCCGCTAGCAGGGCTTTGGTGGAGTCCGCCACGGTGTCTGAGACCAGAAGACGAGGGACCCCGGGGAGATTGAACCCCCATACAGGCGACTAAGTATGCCACCGGTTCGTGACTTACCTCCCCACTTCTTTCATCGCCGGAGGCATATACAACAAGACAAGGATTGTGATCGGCCGCTTATACGGCTTGGTTATGTGCATTTTAGATGTCTTTGAGCTATGTTTTAAATGTCTTTTGGGATATCTTTTAAAATAACTTTTTAGATATGTACGAGGGTAGTAAAAAAGAACATATTCTATGTAAGAGACTTTTCTAGACTTTGCTACATATAACCTTTGACTATGTAATTAATCAACTTCATAATAGTACGACCAACCATTAGTCTTAAACCCTATAAAGATCACATTATAAGCCCTTTTTAAACCGGCGTATCTTCCAAGTTGGCTCTTTTACGACACGTAGATCATAACAACTCTTACGACAGAACCTTGGCTTTCATATTACTAATGACTATATAATTAGTTTCCGATCCCTAGCCGTGATATACCTTCGCATATTTGTAAAGTGAGATTGGATCTAAATTAATGCCTGGAAATATGAACCAATGAGAGAGTTATGAACCAGTGGCATATTTAGTCGCCCGTACCCCCATGCGTGCTGAGTCCTGACTCTGTTCGGGCCTGTCGCCCTTCCTGGGCCTCCATCCTCTCCAGGTTAACTGTGAGCTCACCGAGCTCACGATGCAGGTTCTCTACCTGCTTTTGTATGGAGTGTTGTTCTTCATCTTTGGTGGCCTGGCGCTCGGCCTTACGTTTTTTCCACCAGTCGTACGCCTTGATCGACTCCACAATAACCTAGCGTAGTAGAACCAAGCCGCCGATTATTTTTGTGGAAAATTCGAAATTTGCGATAAAATCCTTAGTGGCTATTATAATAAATTTACAGTTAGTTGTGTTTATTCAAAGGCTGGCATATAGAGGAGGGGGAGGGGCTATGGATCATGGGCAAATACGCACAACTTTCGAACATTTGGCAGAACGCTGCTATCTGGCCTAGATCAAGGTTGTAACGGCCGTCTGGCCTCGGATGGGGGGTAGGGGTGCCCTTGTATGCTGGAGAGCGACCTGCACTGGCCGTCGTCATTCCTTGAAGTATGCCAGCGCCTGTATGGGACCGAGACCACGATCAAGACCCTTTCGTGATGCCCATGGGTCTGTTCGTCCAACCCGGTGGACAAATAAGTATGCCGGTTGGCGTCGTCTGTATTTCATCGTAATATGGCAGGTCGGTTCAGTTGGGCGCCTTGGCGAGAGTGTACTGCGCTCGACGATTCATCATTTCCGCGTGCTAGGCGTCTTCCCAAACCTCTTTTTTTGTTGTCGCAGTACCACGATATGCTCGTTTGACTAGTCGAAGCGCTCCACGAACTCGAAGAGGTAGATGCAGTCTGAGATGGTCGTGACTGTGGCCTAGTTAAGTCTCATGGGTCCGCTGTTGGATGACCTTAACCTTGCCCAGGTAGGTGTCTAGCTGGGTGTCCAGGTGGGTGCCATGTTCAATCTCAACCTCGCGTACATGTGTGTCCATTCAAACTCAAGATTCACATTTTGCTTGCAAGACAAATGAACAAGATGGCGGGGAGCCACGTGGGGAGAAGTTTTCTCGGTATGGTGGATGTGGTCAGGTGAGAAGGAGTTTGTGATGAGAAGGAGTTTGTGATGAGAAGAGTTTGTGATGAGATGAAGAGAATCCAAAGGAAGAAAAGACGGGGTGAGTCAGTTTTGTGCGTTCTGAGGGAAGGTATGGGTTTATCGCACTATATGTAGGTGACACTTCAATTTTTGACAGAAGGATTCCATAGCCTCGTCTCATTACCTGGCTATAAAGTTATATGACACTTATCCTTTATACAATGCTCTTGATGTCCTACATTGTGTCTCTTAATATCGAATGCACTTTGACTCCAAAGTGAATGCTATCTGATGGATGAAACCCTTACAACGCCTTCTGCAAGTCAATTGAATTGTCACTCCTGGACCGTATATAATTGTCAAGAGAGGTCTACGTTGAGGACCTGAGGTGTATGGTGAATATGAGTTATTGAGTCCACGGGTAGTTATAGAAAACTAATTACGAGCCTAAGAAATTGATAATAACGCCACACATGGACTATGGATCAGTGACCTACCTAGGGGGCGCCTAGAGATTCTAGTAAATGAAGCGAAAGCACTATCGAATGATAGAGAGAATATGGAATGTAGTTTCTTATCTTCTGTTTAAGCGCAGCGAGAATCAATTTGCCATCGGAATTACTAGAGGGTTGCCAAAGACATCTGATCAGATATAAGATACAATCTTTGATCTAGTTCGAAAGGTTGATTTAATATAATGATCAGCCATATTATTCCCCTTCCCTTTTTCTTTGAAGGGTCTTTGTATGACATATACCAAACATCTATCCCTGCTGCAATGAAAGGCATGTCATTTTTGTATTGTTGATCTCTGAGATAGGAGAGGTTGCGAGACTGCAAGTCCTCGAATGATTGAGGTGCCTTCTCTTCAAAACACAAGCGGGGAATCCTTGTAAGCAAGTCTTCCGAGTCATCTTCGTCAAGTCGTGCGCGGGGATAACCGGGAAACCAGACATGAGTCTTCCACAATAGGTCTTCTTTAGTAAGGCAAGGGCCCAGATTGTCCCATCTTGTCATGATGAGAGCGATTTTGGAGTCGAATTCACCAATTTCAATCTGAGAATCTGTATTGCACCTGTAATAGGTATGGGCGAAAGAGGCCTTCTCTCCATCGTGCAAGGATTCCACAACTGGGGTGGTAAGAGTAAGAAGACCGAAATGGGCACATACTTCAAGAGTGTATAGAGGATTCGAATCCGATCTACGCCCTGGACGGAAAATCAATTCGTCTCGTGTTCTGAGGAGAACGATGTCCTGCATCCTGATACAAAGACCGAGATGCTTAGGACATATTTGTGCTTCCGTTGAGAATAGTGAGACCATGTCTGGGTGGACTGACCGTGTAGGGTACTGGCGGACCTGTGTATAGGATAGAGAATCGATACTGATACCCGACCTTGGACCATAGTAAAACCTCCTCATAGCAAGCTTGAGCTGGAGGAAAGAAAGATGATTTGCTGTATACTGCACGCCAAAATGGGTTCTCAGAATTAAGGAATAGTCAAACCAGTGCGGGTCAAACCACTTCTCCCTCCGGACACATGGGAGTCGGCAAGTTCTTTCATGAGCTAATCCACTGAGCCCAAAACTTTCAGATCCATCATAGCGATGAAGACGACTGCAAACCTCGCAAGCGAAGTATTTTGGAAAGTCTCGTTCCAATCGGTTTAAGATCGAGAGCTGATCGTCTTTTGTGCGAGGAGGCAGTCGGTTTATTTGTCTCTGAGACAGTTGAAGGAGTCGATGATTGCAAAGGGAAAAGCAAATCAGATCAACAAGTGGAAGGAAGTCGGATATTGACAATAATAACTCCGGGGGGAGTCCGGCGAGTGTAGTCATGCATGGGATCTCAGAACAAGAACTGAGCGCCTTGTGTGGGCGTGGAAGGTAAGATTTGACACGAGCTGTTAGAGATTTCATAGTCAAAGTCGGCAGGTGGTGTTTAAGTCAAAGGAGCGGACGCAAAGAAAGAAAGTGTACGGAGTAAGGAGACGAGGACGTTGGATGTGTCCACGGGTAGAGGTATGAATTAGAAGGAAGCTTTCAGCTTTCCGAAGATCATCTATACCTCCTACTAGTCTGATTCCCTTTTTGTGGTCTCGACTCGCCTCGTATCGCCTAAACAGAAGATCTAGAAAATAATACCTAAAATAATATCAGAGTGTTCTTACATATAACCTTTGATAACCTTTGCCTTTCCCAAGTATACAGGCATTCGGAGAGCGGGCATCCCGAGAGCTAGATCGCCTAGATATTGTCATCCTCTGTGCTGGGGTAAAGCTCTTAGAGTTTGTCAAGTCAAAGACGGGACACGAAATGAATGTCCAGGTCTGTTGTTCCCGTTAACATCAGCCATAAGAAAGAAAACTAAAGAAAGAATAGGTCAACCATATCGGGACAGCCCTTCTATCTCTACTTCTCCTCAGTCCTCTACAGAGTAGTCAGCCAACCCGACTGACTATCGTCACGTCCGAAGTTCATTTCTGGACCGAATTCGAAGCGAAGGATGCACCCAACATTCTCGCCCGCCTAGACGAGCCATCCTCCTTCGGGAAAGGGATGGACCGTTACAACACAAGCAAGCTCCTGAACATTCTATGGTTGCGGGAGCTAAGCTCGAAGGTCGGACCGAATTTGATCGTCAACGGGGTGAATCCTGGTCTATGTGCGAGCACACTACATCGCTCGGATACCACGCCGGGAATCAACACCTTTAACAAGGTGTTTGCCTGGACTGCGGCTTAGGGAGGACATAATCTGGTGGATGCAGCCGTTCAGCATTTGCAGGCTCAGGGGGCTTATTTAAGTGAGCAAGCTATCAAGAAGTGAGTGCCTAATTTCCTTTCTCTCTATAAGTCATTGGCTGGGTGTGATTAACTAACACTTCTACTAGGCCATCTCCTTTTGTCTTATCCGCACAAGGCAAGAAGGCACAGACAAAGGTCTGGAACGAAACTGTTGCATTACTTCAGGAGCAATTGCCCGGGCTCGACCTGCTGAAGAACCTTGTGTAGGCATATCAGCTAGCAAGCCGCCAGTGCGTAGAAGTTGGCGGGGGCCGAGAGAAAGGTGGTCAGATAGGAGAAAGATGCGAGAGTTCATTGATAGAGCCTCGAAGAGGACGAGCGTGTCATGACACGCACTATATATAACGGAGCCTGGACTGACTATCGACTATCTGAGCGTAATGCTCAGATATAGTGGTCTTTTTGGCCTAGTGTGTAATTGGCCAGCTCAGGGGCGGTTGTAACAGAGGGGTGTTTTATAGATAGAGTGCAGGTTGAATACCATAATGTCATATATAGTAGAAATACACGGAGGTGGGGATTAAAATCCCGAAAATCTACTAGTACGGACCGCTGTAATAGCGTGCTGTATACAATAGTGCATATTGTCTTTACTCAGCTTGTCTGCACAGCTAGGCAAATTAGAAAAAAGAGCAGACTTTGTCATTTTTGGCTAGTTAGAGTCATACATATCTTTCATGCATACCATACCTTGTCGTACAGCCAGATTTCTATCATGTCCTTATATATAACGTCCCTTATATGTCATCTTTACCCAAATGTATCGGATATATAGAGTCCTTACGGTGTTAAGGATAAAGGCTTATTTATCTTCAATTCATTTATCAAACCGGTAAATCACTAGCTCTCGATTGCAATTCTCGCCCACCAGATATCTCTCACAACCAGCGAGCTTCCCCCTGCCGACAAAATCCCAATTATCACAAGTGACGCTCGAGCGAGGTGTTCGGATAGTCAAATAGACAATCTGATCTTGGATCCACGTCCAAGGATCGAAGTGAAGACAAAAGCCAAGATCAGGCTCGCGTACAGTCACTTGAGAAATAACACCAAACCAAGGATCTGTCATGATGAGCCCATCGGACTTCATACCCTCTGCCTGCATGCTGCAGTTTCCACGGTAAGGTGGTAAAATTCCCTCGAAGACCCGGCGCCAATGAGGCCCATTTCCGACCAGAGGAATGCTCGTAGTAATAGGTTGAGGCAACCCGAACTGGTCGGGTGGTTGGTCTTCCGGCCGGATGCAAACGTTTTCTGTAATTTCGACCGCCTGGGCATCATCCGTAATTTCCAATCGTTGAATGCTGGGACATCCTCGCTGTCGGATGTCGAAGAACTCCAGGTCTCGGAATCCGAATCGTGCCACGATTGATGGAGAGTCATCAGGTGAATCATCCCTCAGTCGTCCTGTAGGATCCAATGAAGGTCGATATGATGATGGCTTCGATATGTCCCAGACAAACAAAGACTCGATGGGTGCGTCCTCGTCGGCGGTGTACAAGCTGCGATTTGGCTGCCATATATAGATCACATAATGAGTGTTGCTATGAGAGGAGAAGAACCGATCTCGCTCGCTCAACGGATGTCCCAAAAACATAATCTTCCATTCATTGCGCGGGACAACGTTCCAGCCCTGATCCTCACTTCTTGTCACATCAAAAGAGGATGCGAAGTGACGATGTACGCCATCGCTATCATTCAACCAGTGAAAGGCCTTCGGTTCAGCCCACTCAATGACGAGCAAGCTTTTCTGTAGACGTACTCGACGAATGACCTTGCCGCGAATAATAAATGGCACCATGAACTGTCGGTCCGTTTCCAAATCCATGAGCACGAGAAACTGATGATCGGCGCTGGGGTAGACCAGCAAACCATCCTCGAAAGTCCATAAAGCTTCAGAGAATTGTCGGTCAATAAAGCGCCTCATATGACTGGCATGTGACTCCCATGGCTGTACCTGATACCATTCCCGGTCTCCAGCGCTGCCAAAGTCATCGCAGAGGCGGTACTTCTGGATAGAGCGGGGTTTGCCTCGTTTTAGGTGATCGTATCGTGAAGCAACCTGGTCGAAAAGACAACGGCCCTGGTCTTGATTTTCAGATGACGTTTCTGAGTCTAAGCTTTTGACTTCGTCTGTCCACGGGAATTGTTTCTTTAGGAGTGGGAGTAGGACATCCGGGTTGCTAAAGGCTTCGTTCCAGGCACGCGAGACACGGCGACATCGGACTAATTCGTTTGGCTCTAAGTAGGCTAGGATCATCCAGAAGAGTTCGCCAGGTAGAAGGACCACATCATGGCTCTCTTTTGAACTGGCCATTGCTAGGTTGTGTGTATCAAAGAGAAAAGGGACGGAATCTTTGGAGACGGACAAGTTCATAGGATGTTGATAGAAGGAAATTATTTGGATAATGTTCAAGAAGTAGATATTTTGATATATTAACAATTATCATACTAATCCCAGACATATAAAATATATATATATTAAGATATTTGATGCCTTCTAATATATTTCCCTACATAGTACCTCAAAACAGTATAGTCGTAGCCAATACCAGCGGCACGCCAAGAGCTTCAGGACACCTTGCGTAATGTTTCGGACCAACTGTCTTTTCTTTATTCCGCTTTGGCTTCTTTGCTGAATCTCATCTCTGCCTTGAAATTACCAATTAGCTATGCTGCACAGTGCCAGTCTTTTGCTTGTGTCGCTCCTTGCGGCACTGCCTGTTAACGCCGATGGACTATACACCAAGAATTCGCCGGTGATCCAGTTGAATCCCAAAACCTACAAGTCGCTCATTGCGAATTCGAATCATACCTCGGTGAGTATCCTTCGTTTTATTAAATGCGCGCAATCAGCTAATGCTTGGCTACTCCAATAGATCGTCGAGTAAGCTATCCCGCACCATAGCTATAGCTATCGAGCTATCGAGCTCTCTGCCTCTCCCCTCCGACCTTCACTCACACTTGTCACTTAGATTCTACGCGCCCTGGTGCGGCCATTGCAAGAACCTCAAACCCGCCTTCGAAAAAGCCGCGAAAAACCTCGACGGACTCGCGAAAGTCGCCGCGATCAACTGCGACGATGACGAAAACAAACCCTTCTGCGGACAGATGGGTGTCCAAGGCTTCCCGACCCTGAAGATCGTGACACCTTCCAAAAAGCCCGGAAAGCCCCGTGTCGAGGACTACCAAGGCGCGCGCAGCGCCAAAGGCATCGTCGACGCAGTCGTCGACCACATCCCCAACCACGTGAAGCGCGCAACAGACAAGGACCTGGACAAATGGCTTGGACAAAACGAGGACCGGCCCAAGGCCATCCTCTTCACAGAGAAGGGCACAACCGGCGCGTTGATCCGCGCCCTGGCAATTGACTTCCTTGGCGCAATTGACATCGCCCAAGTACGGAACAAGGAAACCGCCTCCGTGAAGAAGTACGGCGTGACCGAGGTGCCGTCCCTTGTCCTCATCCCCGGCGGCGACGCCGAGCCGAAAATTTACGCCGGCGAGCTGAAGAAGAAGCCCATCACCGAGTTCCTGAGCCAAGCGGCGACACCAAACCCAGACGCGTCACCCCGTTCCGCCTCCAACTCCAAGCCCAAGCCGAAACCAAAGTCCAAGCCCGCTTCTAAGCCTACCGTTGTCGACGACGCCGAAGACCTCAAACCCACCGCATCTCAGGACCAGGACGAAACAGACCCCTCCGCTAAGCCCGTTCAGGTCCCCATCCCTGCTCCCCCAATCCCGACCCTCGCCACCCCCGAATCCCTCGAGTCAGCTTGTCTCGCACAGAAGTCCGGCACCTGTGTGCTAGTCATCCTTCCGGAGGCGAGCGAACCCGACGCCGCGCTTCCAGTGTCTGCCACTGAGGCACTCGCAAGCGTCGCTGAGATCGGTCACAAGCACGCGCAGCGCGGAACGCATCTCTTCCCGTTGTATGCTGTCCCTGCTATCAACACCGGGTCCAAGACTCTGCGTGAGGCATTGGCGTTGGATGGCCAGACCGTTGAGATTATTGCGTTGAATGCGCGTCGCGGTTGGTGGCGTCGCTTCAGCGGTGCTGATGCGGACTTTGGAGCTGTTGCTGTTGAGTCTTGGGTTGATGGTATTCGGTTGGGTGAGGGCGCTAAGCAGAAGTTGCCCGAGGGTATTGTTGCCGGTGTTGAGGCTGAGGCCGAGGCTGAGGCTAAACCAGAGGTCGAGGTCAAGCCTGAGGCGGAAGCTGAAGCTGAAACGGTCGAGGTTGAAACCGAGGCCGAGGAACAGGCCGTTGAGCATGATGAGTTGTGATCCATTTCAGGTCCCTGGAATGAGATTGACGCCAGTTGATACTAGTTTGGTGACCTCTATCTAGTCTTCATTTTTTTCCTTCTAGTTTTGAAAGCGAATCGCATAAGCTTATGTACCTAATGCATCAAGCCGTTAGGGAATATCCTATCTCCCCCATCTATCTCTACGAATCGATCTGTTGTAGGCATAATAAACACATGATTCATATCTATGTACAAGAGACGGATATCCTGTGGAAACATGAACCTTGAAGAATACAGACGAATACTAGACAAGCAAGTCTTTTTAGACCCAAGAAACCGAACACCGTACATTAATGCAGAAAGAAAACTGTCCAGACCCTAAATCATTCAGCGCTTTTTGCGGCCCTCGGTGCCCTTCTTGATCATCTTTTGTCTCTTCGAGTCAATCTCCTTGTCGTAGATGTCGCGCGCAGTCTCGACCTTCTTGCGCTTGGAAGACTTAGAGTTGTCAGGTCCGTCACTGTGGGCTGAAAATCAGTTATTGTTGTTTCGATAGATAGGCAACGTGATTGAAAAACTTACGGGTTAGATGCGGCCAGAGCACGCTGCTTGGCGAGCATCTCCTCATCGATCTTCTTGCCTCCTTCACGGAGCTCATCCTCGAGGCTGATGGGCAGGGGCTGGAGGTTGACTTCGGGCTCGTCGTCGTGAGCGGCAGAGGTCTCAATACGGACCTTCTGGGCGGGTAGAGACTTTTCGATGTCGCTCTCGATGAGATTGCGGAAGTGAGTGGAGATCTTGCGGACAATCTTGAGGAACATGGCGAGGAGCTGGGAGGAGGGGAGGTTCAGCTCCTTCTCGAGGTCGTCGAGGTTCTTGTGCTGCAGGCCGATGGCGAGGAGGATGGATTGCTGCACGCCGGAGAGGCTGACCTTGCCATCGAGACGGTTGGCAAAGTAGTAGTCGGAGAGAGCGGGGACCAGATCCAGAATGACGTGGTAATCCAAGAGGTTGTTGGCGTAGCTGTCCAGACGCTTGAGGTCGAAGGGTGAGAAAGCCTCATCAAGGTCGGACTTCTGCAGCATGCGTGGCTTGAACTTGGGGTCCTTCTTGGCACCGGAGTTGGCAGACTCGCAGATGCTGAGAGAGAGGACGGATGGGAACTGGCCGAATTGGTAGGACATCAGCGCCAGGAATCGCTTGTGGAAATCGCGCGCGTAGGCGCTGAGCCAGGCGTCGTCAGTCTCTCCGGTGGAGAGGGTGCGAACCATCACGCAAGAGTGCTCTCCGGTGAGTTCGTTGGGGGTTTGACGCAGATACACGGGGACGAAAGAACCGCGCTTCCAGAACTTGTGGAGGGATGGGGTAAGACCGTAGCTGACACCGATGTAGTCGAGGACATCAGGGCGACGTTCGCTCAGCTTGCCGAACAGCGGAGGCATGGAGCGAATGTCACGGACGTGGACATTGTCATCCAAGAGGCTAGAACCGGCGAGCTCCTCGTCCGTAACACGGACCATTTGCTCTTCGGCGGCAGTGTTCTCCTCCTCCAAGTTAGTGAACTTGCCCTCAAAGAAGTCGACCAGAAGCTCCATAGCCCGGGAACCGTATCCCATACCCACATATTCGGGGTTGGTTGCGATACGGACAACACGAGCACCGGAGAGACTGGCGAAGTTCTCATCCTGGAACTGTTGGCTGACCAACCACGGGATGAGATCACCTCCTGCGCGCTGGCCACGGCTCAAACTGTTGAGCACACTCTGGCGACTGATGCGACCTTCAAGAGCGACCTGAATGACGCAAAGTGGCTCGGGCAGCTTGGTGGCTCCCTCATCAATAGGCGGGACAAGGACATAGAGTTGGTGAGCGGGGGCATCACTCATAAGCTGAAGGTCGTTGGGTGTGTTCTTGTAGTGACTGGCAACGTAGAGCGCCATCATCTGCTGCAAGAACTTCTCGGAAACAGGGTGGAAGGAGAACAGGGTATCACGGTTGACCTGAAGAAGCTGGCACTGCGAGGGGTGGGGGCAGCCTTGTGTGTTCATGTGCGACTTGGGAAGAGTTGCGTCGAGGCAAAGGACCTTGTTCAGCCACTTCTCAACAGAATCACCCGGGGCATATCGAATGGGCTCGGCGAGAGTGATCTCTCTCAAGGTTCGACCGGTGAGGTTCTTGTCGGAACCCTTGGCTGACTTGCCTGTGCTGCGGTCGGCGACATCGGTATCGTCTGTCTTGACTCCGGCTCGGGATTGTTCCCGCAGTTGCTGAATCAACTTCAGAGACAGGGACCGGCCCGTGCCTTCGTATCCATTAATAGTGGAGGACATGAACACCAGGTAAGGTCCCATCAGCTTGCGCACCAATGGTAGAGGGATAGCTGCAGCCTCATCGATAACGAGAAGCTCCGCCTGTCCCAAGACTTGCGCATCCTGGGGCTGGATGTACTGGATGGTTTGGCGGTGGTTGCGGTGAATGTTCACACGCACAACGGCCTTGTTGAAGTCGGGGTTGGTCGACTGCAGGATGGTGTAGTCAACGTGATCGAGATATCCAAGTGCATCAAAGCCCTTGAAAATGAACTCGAAGAGTGTCTTCAAGTTCTCTGGGCTGGGAGAAGTGATGAAGATGTTGCTGTAGCCGTGAGCGACAGCCGCGGCAATGGCGACACCGAGAGCGGCAGACTTTCCTCGTCCACGACCAGCAGTCAGTGTAACAGTGCTCTTCAGCGTCTTTTCAGCGATAGCATCGACGAAGGTCAGGAGTGCCTTCGCTTGATCCACGGTGCGAGCCAAGCTGAGCAAAGGGCCCACGGGCTTTGAGTCGGCCAAACTCTCCTTGATTTCCTTCAATTCCTTCTTCGTGCCGAAAGCTGACTCGTCGGTTGTTTCGGGAGCGGGGAGGGGCTTCACGGTCTTGCCGCCGGAGATGGGCAACACGTTCAGCTCGTCGTCGACCACCAGACAAGAATCGCAGCTTCCGAGGGACAGGATGAATCGCTCGTTGAAACGAGCTACAACATCATCGTGGGCCTCGGTTCGGTATCGCGAGTGAATATCCATGGACATGGTGTAAAGCTGCTTCAAACTGGTCATGCTCTTCAAAAGCAGGATCACCAAACCTCCACCCTCGACGGTCTCGACGGTTCGTGCAAGCAAATTGGGAGTCATGGCCTCGAAGTCCTGCAACACACACATGCCGTAGGTGTTACCCAAAATCTTCTCGGTTTCCTTGTAGTAGACATAGCGGATCTGGTTGAGGGTGATGAAAAGTTCGAATGGGTCTTCCTGGTTCGGTTCGCGAATGCCACGCTTGACCTCCTTCTTGATCTTCATTTCGCGCTTCTTGCGGTGACTGGTAAAACCGAGAAGGTCCTTCTTATAAGCCCATAGCACCGACTTGTTTTGCTTCACGTCCACGCTGGACATAATATAGTGAAGGTGCACGATCACATCCTTGGCATGGTCGCCAACAACCACGAAGAAGCTGCGCTTCTTCTCCTGCACACCATTTCGAATAAGAGCGGGAATCCGCGAGTCAATCGCCTTGCGACCCATGACGATTCGGAGTAGTGTTGATTGAAAAAAAAACACTTAACTTCGTCTTGCGACCAAAAAACTTCCCGCCGGTTAGAAAAAAATGATACTGCTATCTGACACCGCCCGAGGCAGCACACCGCCCGCCCGGTGCCTTTTATCCAAATTACATAAGTAACTTTATCACGTGGCTGGGAACTGCCAGTCACCCTAAATAAGTAGGCGGTACATCTCTGGGCCAAACGGGGTTATAATGAGTTCTACAGTTAGCCATTTGTCCTTCGGGTGATATGGTCCACTAGAAATATACGTATGATATTAGTTATGATCTTTGAGCTGAGGCTGACAAGCTAACTCAAAGAGAAACCCTTATTTTTCCCCTTCCAACGTCTTTCATTGAGGGTATATGCATGTGGGTCTGCCTACTATACCTGATTGGTCTTTCATTTTTCTAAAGTCACGTGAGACACTCTATGTTGAGGTCAAGGCTCGAAAAGGACTAGCCGCGGTTGCACCTTATTGGTAAATAGTCGACACCGCCTGGACCCTTATCGAATCACGTGACTATGGGTGACGTGGACTGACCAAATTAGGAAATCCACGAGCTGCTTTGAGTTTAGCCTAATCTAATTGAGTGTATCCTTTTGGCGCTAACCGTGGGTCACTCGGGCCATCTTTATTTCACGACATGCAGCCGAATGGAGCCGACAGGATATGTACAACAGGGTCGTAGCTGATATGACGCGTGTACTGGGTCTTGGCTGCGTATGAACCTTCTTTATCTATGTACACGCCGTTCACAGGGTCTGCTTACAAGGCTGGACATGATATATAAAGTACAACATTATATATGCATTAGAAGGGCCCACTAGCGGCATGACGCTCAGGACTCAAGTGGGTCATGAAATTGACCAAGCCTTGATTCTGGCCACTGATCAGCTCGGCATTTCTTGCTGATGAGCTTTTTCAATATAAAATCTCCAGGGCAAAATCTGCTAACTAGTAGGAGCTAATAGATTTGGGCGTGGTGGCTGGTGGTTTTCCACCATTCTCATTGGCAAGATACCAGAAATACAAGCTAGCTATGCAACCCAGGGCCCGTGGTTATGTGCGCAGCGAAAAGCCCATGAAATCATCATATCCCGCCCGTTGACGCAACCCTAATGGATCAGCACTCCGGATGCCTCTGATTAGCCGCCAGTGGATCAAAGGGCCCTCTTGGCCCTCCCTGCCCTGCTTTCTTCCATGTTTCGAACACTGTCAATCTCCTGAAGATCCACAGGAGGTTAATCTTTTCTCTTCTGTCTTGTTACTCTTTCAACAATTCTATTCATTGTTGAAATTACAGCGATGGCTTGGGACGCTATAGAGCGATAATAGAACGACTGGTGCAATATGATCCAATTATCTTCTGACCTTGGGCTGAAGCTCTGTGTGGGGTGAGTACCTAGCAAGCTATCTCACATTATTGAAAACTTAAACTCACGATCGCATTCTATGAGCAGGGTATTTCTTTTAAGCTCACTATTCCTTACTACCTCCTACAATACCACATTCGCTTTTGGTGAGTCGTCGCCGTGGATATCAATATCGTTCTGCAACTTGATCTGACTGTTGCGCCGATACAGATCGCCCCATCAGTACATCTGTCCTAGTATGCTTCCTTGCGGGGTTGACTCTCTTGGTATCAAGTCGGTTCGTTTCATTGGGATCGACACCGTCATCGCCGACAAGTAAACGGCCAGTTATCCCTCTCGCGGAGCAATTTGAGCTGCCTTCGCGCGCATCGACGTCATCTTTCTCACTGGGCGATGTCGACACTCGCCCTCGGCTACGGTTTAAATCATGGTGGATGAAGCTCGGTCTCTTATTGGGGTTGTGTGGCTTGCGGATCGAGTCGTTTCGTCAAGTAACTCGGAATACTGAATGCGCGCCGGCTGGATACGCTGTAAGTGGCCAAATGTCTTGGTTATCGTTTAATCTTTCATGTTACTAACACGGTGTCATGGACAGTACGCTATTCCTTTCGTTATTTCGATCTATGACTACTGGCGCAACCATCGATCACGACAAGTGGACAGATATGTCCCTGCCCAACGATTCGAAACGCTCCCGCTACAGGTGGCCTACTCTGTTTCCCGCCGGAGTTTCTATTATCTTACGCAAAGTCGCTTCAGAGGGTTAATTGCAGCCGCACTTTTGTCGGTTGGTGGGCTCTTGGCTTCATCTTTCTCGGCTGGAACCCGGTCGACCTATATTTGTCCTATTGTGTTACATGGCGCATCGCGCCTACGATCATACAGACTGTTCAACCTGTTTGCTGATTCTGTTATACTTATCGGTATTACCGAGCTATGTCGGATTGGCACTCAATTTGATGATGTGCGCAGAAAACGAACCTTGACGTTCCTTGGGGCTGGTCTCTTGGTAAGCGGGCAACTACGATCGTGCTGAGAATATTTGTTCTGATGATCTTTTTAGGGTCTTTCATTGGTCTGGAGTATTATATCCTACTGGGTACCAGATAGCTCTCCTGAACTTGCCGGTCAACCCATGTTGGATCTAGAGTACTCACGAGGCGCTTTCAGTCAGTCTGTGTTGGTTCTAATACTGATCCTTTCGGCCTGGCATATGGTGAGTCTTCCCAGTCATCAGCACTATTTCTTTATCAATACTGATTCTCCTAGCTACCGCATTTCGACATCCTTGGATTGTCAATTATAGGCGGTTTCATGGTTGTCTACTTCTCCTCTTTATCGGCCCTCACCGAACAATCACCCTTCCCATTTATCTCTCTAACTCATGCTGTTCTTCCGTTGGCTGCATCTTTGACAGGTGCTATCCTATTTCTTCTTGCACGGGTGGTTCATGACGAAGAGCCGAAATTATACCGCACTAACGTTGCCATACAAATATTGTTCGCCGTGATGTGTGGGATTAGCCTCTTTTTTGCGGTGAGCAAGCATCGTCTTGTTGATATACACCCGATTGAGTTCCTCATAAACGACGCCAAATTTCAACATCACAACTATCTCGCTCAGGCGTCTAGGAGCAAGACTCTTGGGGATGCTGTTACTGAATACCGGAGGCGATATAACCAGCATCCGCCACCGTATGTTTTGAATACCTCTGTTTGTTGTATAACTTAACTAATCTTTGTCTAGGGGATTTGACCAATGGTATCGATATGCCACTAGCCGATCGTCAGCTGTCATCGATGAATTTGATCAGATATACCATGATCTACTTCCATTCCGAGCCCTGGCTCCGGAGCACATCCGCGCAATGACTCATGAACTAGCCACAAACCCTTTCAACGATCTCGGTGGGATCAGAATTCGCAACGGCACGGCCATGGTGCAAGAAGGCATCAAACCAACCCATGCATGGATGGTGGCGGGTGCCGCGGATATGATGCAGAATTTCACCAAATATCTCCCGGATATGGACTTGGTGTTCAATCTGAATGATGAACCACGTGTTGCAGTTCCCTGGGAGAAAATATCAATGTTGAACCGGGAGACTGAGATGCAAGAAATGATCCCTAAAGAGCGCATGGTGCAGGCTTGGTCGACCAACCGAGAGGATGGTTGGGGGCCCATTGAACCCGCCGATCAAACCAACATTACCGTATTCACTGACGGAGCGTGGAGAGGTGTATTCGATCCTTATGTGAGCGCTGTCTGCCCACCTTCATCGAAGGCGCGCTCCCAGCGAATCTGGAATCGTCGTGAGACCTGTCTCTCATGCGTGGCTCCTCATTCCATGGGCCAATTCCCTCTAGATTTCAACATCGCCTCCGAAATCTGCCACCAACCAGACCTTGCCTTCCTCCACGGTCTCCTAATCTCCCCTGCCTCCTTCAAGGTATCGCAAGAACTCATCCCGGTATTCAGCCAAAGTGCCCTCACCGGATTCAACGACATCCTCTTCCCAAGCCCATGGAACTACATCGATAAGGTAAAATACAAACCAACCGACGAACACCCGGATCCAAAATACAGCCACAAAGAGAACTCCCTCTACTGGCTCGGTAGTACCTCAGAAGGCGTCAGCCGCTTCGGCGAATGGAAAGGCATGCCACGGCAGCGTTTCGCCCACCTAATAAACAACAACACCAACAACCAAGTCTCCGTCCTCCTCCCGACAGACTCCAACGAAAACTCCTTCCGCTACGAGATAATGGATGGCAACGCCCCAACCTCAGACCTCGGCCTCCAAACCGCCGTTCACCTCGCCGACCCAATCGTCCGCTGCAGCGACTGCGACGAACAAGCCTCAGAATTTGGCACCGCAGGCTGGGCAGATTTCCAAGCGCACTGGTCGCACCGCTTCCTCTTCGACCTCGACGGCGCAGGCTTCAGCGGTCGATTCCTCCCCTTCCTACAAAGCCGCAGCCTGCCCCTCAAAACAGGTCTGTTCCGCCAGTGGTTCGACTCCCGCGTTACCTCGTGGTTGCATTTCGTCCCTGTTGATATCCGTCTCCATGGACTGTGGAGTACGCTCGCGTACTTTGCGGGCGTACCTGGTGTCGCATCCGAGGAGAGTGGTCCCGATGCCCCGCAGATGCGTATGAAGGCGCATGATGAGCATGGGAAGTGGATTGCGGAAGAAGGGAGGAAGTGGGCGAATAAGGCGTTGAGGAAGGAGGATATGGAGATTTACTTCTTTCGGTTGCTTTTGGAATGGGGTCGGCTTACGGATGATCAGCGTGATGTTCTTGGGTTTGGGAGTTGAGGTTAATGTTAATGTTAATACGAATATCAATTGGTACATAGATTCAAGTATATATTCTTGTCTTGTCTTGTTCATTCTATGGAGCATCTTAAAAATAGTACAGATGGAAGTATACTGCATCTCAAGCGCACGTACGTTTGCTAGCGGCATCTGCATCTGCGAGGCCTAACGTGGCGAGGCGGGACACAACTGCTCATAAGAGTGACCGATGCGGTGTATTTATGAAGCTGTCATTAGAAGGACATTTGGATCTTGGACCTATAATTCATGGGAAAGCTTTCTATAAAGCCCATACCTCTTCGAAACCTCGGCAAGAATAAGACCAGAGAGCAGCAGAGCACGAAACAGAACCACCCAGCGAAAAATGCCAGCAATGCCAACAATGATGGTTATGATGTTAATAATAATAAGCGGGAAATCAACCAACATCCGGTATCAGAATACGGAACTCGTCAAGCAGTAAGCAGCAGCTATATCGTCAGACGCCGCTTGGCCAATTTGCTCGAAGAACGTTTCCCAGGCCGCTAGTCAATGATAGAGGTTTGTGCACATCGATCTGTTCAAAGCGGCCAAGCAGACCGTGATTAACTGGTTGTGGTTTAGATACGCGCAGATAATTGGGTCATTGATATGCCAGCGCCACTATCCCAAGTAAGTCATCTGGGCCACACTGTGACAACTCAGTCTTACAACTATATAGGGAGACCTAGAGAGTTGTGAGAATGGGGGTACAGGTGTGTAGACAGCATCAGACAGCAGCTAGACGGGTTGAAGTGATTGATATCCCTTGCGACATCTTTGATGTGAGATGAAGCATGGCTCCCTGTATATACAAGAGTGAACTCTACGAACCACTACAGCAGAATAGCCATACTCATAGTTGTTATTGTTGTTAGTTTTCATTGCTCATATTTCATTTCACTATCGAAGTGGAAGGGGTATTCAAGTCTTCATAAAGCATAAAGAGCGTATCAAACGCTGTCGTCCCCCCAAAGCCGTGGACTAGCACAGGCAATCGGATTCCAGACGAATAAAGAGACCATAGAACAGATGGAAATCAAGAAACAGACCGAAAAAAAAGAGGGTAAATCACAATCGAAATCGCAATCGAAATGCAAAACAGTTCGAACCCATATCGCTTTCAACACAGAAAACAACCTATTCAGCCATCATCATCACCATCTAAGCATGACCATGTCCTCGCCCATGTCCATGACGATAATGCTGTCGACGATGCTTCATAGAAGTCTTCTGCGGAGGGCGCTCAAACAATCCCGTAGGATCCCAAGCAACACCAGCCTTCACTTCGACACCCTCAACACCGACCTCCACATCCACATCCGCAGTCCCAGCAACAGAACTAGTCCAATCCTGATAAACCTTAAGCGAGCGCACCCGCCAGTAAGTCTCCTGGAAAGCGGTCGGATTATTCTGCACGTAATCGACACACGATCCAGCCCGACTAGCACAACTCGACGAATTCCAAACCGAGCCCGCCCAGTCTCCACAGAAAGTGATATCGAACACGATCTGCAGATCATTGAAATGAGAGTCGATATCGCAGCCACCGGCAAACCGTGCCGTGGGCGTACCCCAGCTCGCTGGGTTGGGGTTTCCGGAGGAGATATCGCCCGGCACGGCGTAGGAGGGGAAGAACCAGATTGAGATGGCGGAGCCGGTCCATTCGGTGGCGTAGATGCCGCCGCCGACGTTGTTGAAGCCTGTGCCGTAGGACTGGGTGCTGTTGCTTTGGATTGAGCAGCCGCTGTTTGCGGATTGGCCGGGGGCTTGGACGTAGCAGTTTGCTGTGTCGAGGGTTCCTGTGAAGCCGGTGTTGTTGATTGTGCAGCCGTTGCTGGTGTGGAGGGCCATTTGGTTTTGGGTTTGCTCGTTGACGCCTTCGATTATGTCGATTTCACCGTTGTTGGGCCAGTTGGAGCCGAGCATCCAGCTGCAGGGGGTTAGTTTTTCTTTCTTTTCTTTGTGAACGAGAAATAGGAATTGGGGGGTTGGGGCTCTTACAAGGCGGGCCAGCTGCCGCATGTACTGCTGGGCATGTGGGCCAGATCGAGAATAACAAGTCCATGCTTGTAGGTGGTGGTACTCTCCAGGCGGATGCTCTGGCGACCAGGCTTGGTGGCGGTGTTGGCGTGGTCGACGCCAATGTAGACGCCGTTGCCCGTGTTAATGAGACCGTTGCTCGAGGCGGTGTTACGGTCGACGTATTTCACAAAGCCATTGGTGGGATCGGTGTCCTATATATTGGATGAGTATCACAGATGGGACAAAAATATGGAACCAATATTGAGGGACATACCGTGTAGAAGTTGAACCTGTCAAAGAACGAGTCGGAGGTACCGTAGTCATCGCGCAGGGTGTATGCGGCGGAAGATACATGGGCCAACAAGCCCAGAGCGGGCAGGATGGTCGAGAGAACGTGCATTGTGCTTAGACGCTTGGATGTTTGCAGGGTAGTTGCAAGGAGAAAGAAAGATTGGAGAGAGGGAGTCTATCAAAGACTGGGAATGATCTAGTATACCAGATACTGACCAAAACGGGAAAAGACAATATGAGGTAAGGAATGAATATAGATGAATAGGGAGGGACAATGGGTAATAGGCAATAAACATGCACAATGGACAAACTAGACCAATTCCTCACAAATGGGGGAGGCGGGATCAATTTTATACTTGTGAGATGTCTCCACTCCCTACGAAAAATGCACAAACGGAAAAAATAATATCATTTTTAAAAATAAGAAAAGAAAAAAGAAAAAGGATGGAATAGCGTGATACATCCACCAGACACCGATCCAATTGAAGATATGCGGTAAAAGAGGGGGGGCATGTTGAAACACCGCGGATCATCAGAGTCTGACATCTCCGAGCCCTGAATCAATGCCAGTGAATCATTTTGATTTTGTCGATTGAACCGGTCTAGCCTGGAATGTATTCAGATTGGCGATTAGAGTAGAATAGACAGTAATAATATGACTTGTTATATATCCAATGTATCCAATGTATCAAGTAGGTTAATCACATTTAACCATATCGGATCCATGGATATCTCAAGCGCCCACACTAACCTTAAACTGTTTCGGATTTAAAGAAAAAACAAGAAACAAAAAAGGGATCGGCTGATCTTCAAGACCAATCAGAGTGCTTATCGCCAACATCTAAGGTTTTTTTATAATAGTCCAGGGCAAAGAACGACGATGATAGGTTAACGCCCGTTTGTACACTTTCGGCCATCAAGCTTTTTTGGGCTTTGGGGGACTGTTTCATTTCCGTTTAGTACTTTTTTTCCCCTATCTTTGTCCCTGGTAGGGTTTATCAGACGGTCTTTTGCCAAGTGAACAGTCAGATCAAGAATCTGAGGAGAAGTAGAAATATGAAAGTGGCGTAGTTGAGTGGAAGCGGCTTCCGATCACCAGGTCTCTCTACCCTTCGCTTAAGGTACTTAGACAGTAGTACCCACCACACAGATATACCCGTGACAGTACTTAATCCCATGTATCTCTCTGTACATGATCAGTTCTTACGGGGATCCTACCCTAAAACTGACATCGAAGACACTGGAATGACAGTGTCATCTCAAGACTTACTCCAACCTCATACCTCAGCTATTGTAGATCAGTACGTAAACCAAAGAGCACCAGACCCTCTTGATCGAAATAACATGATCACACAGTCCAGAACCCACCTGGACATAGTCACAGAAGAAAAAGAAAAAGCCGTACCATATCCAAACCCTGGAACGAGACCGAATGATAATCCGGAAGAATCCCCATGCGATCACATTGGGAGTACAAGTCGTGCCAAGCGTGCGTCTTGGAGAATGAGCTGAGCAGCTGAAGCGGAGAACCTCGCGATTCACATCACCTGCTCCCACAAAGCCTTGGAAGACAGACAAGACTAATAAAGATGTACTATACGGAGTAACAGGGATAGACCCGGCTTTAATATCACATTACATTACGGTAGTTGAGAGTTAAAAAAGAAGAAGAGAAAAAAAAAAAGGAGAATGGCTATATGCAAGACGATCGTGTGTCTTAGGATATCCCCCGAACAGCACCCAAAGTAGAAAAAAGCAAAGAGATAGAAAAAAAAAAAAGTAACAAAAGAATATCCCTAGACACAAAGAAAATAATCATCCCCGCTGTCAACTAAAAACTATGTACAGACCGGACAGAACAGCTCGGCCCCTGACCAGTCGGCCAAATGGTCGCGCCGAAACGCGGTTTCAGCGGGTCGGGCCCCCGCGCTGACGGCATTCAGCACGCAGCGTCGGTGGTAGAGGTGTCGACAGGCGAAAACGACAACGGGTTCTGGGGCGCTCTCTGCGACTAGATTTGGAGTGCTAGGCCCAGCTCCAGCCTCAGCGTGGTCGTCGTCATGGTCACGATCATGGTCAGCATGCGCATCGGACATACCACCATGAGCGCCATGCGCATGCGCGTGTGCACCGCCTGCATATAGACGAGACGAATGACCGACTCCGACATCAGCAGCCTTGCCCTTCCCGCGCTCGGACGGGTTATAGCTATCCTCATTGCGTCTCGCGATGCGGCGGGCATAGGAATCGGAGCGTCGCGCTTCCCATGCGGACCAATGCGCGTCACCAACGCTGGGGCCCCAGATGCGGCGGCGGCAGATCTCGCACACGTGGCCGCGGGGTCGCCAGCCGTGCTGGCGCAGACGGGAGACTTCGTCGACGTGGACGAAGAGGTCACGGTCCAGCATGCCGTTTGCAAGGGTCAGCAGGGATTTCTCGTAGGAGTAGGCGGAGAAGATGGAGGCTAGCACGGCGCGCAGCTCGAGGAGGGAGGGGGACCAGGTTGCGGCGCGAGTGAGGAATGCACGCAGGATGCGTAGGAAGGACATGTCTGTTCTTTCGGTTGTGGCGGGGCTGCTTTTTACTGTGCTTGCTAGGAGAGCTGTGAAGACTTGCTGGACAAGGGCACGGAAGGAAGTTGTGAGGCGGCCACTTTCGCCGGCGAGGGATGTGGTAGGTTGAGCAGGGAGGGTTATTTGGGCGTTGTTTCCTTGTATGAAGGCGAACACGTTGCTTGCGATGCGGACCACGGCTTCAATATGGTCGAGCCAGAGGAGTTCATCGAAGGCTAGAGGCTGGTCGAGGGTTGGTGCGTTGCGCTTGCCGTTGGAGTTGCCTGTGCGCGACTGCTTGACTGTCTTACTTTGGCCCTGGCAGAGCCATGTTCCAACGCCGGCATACTTGTTTAGAGACTCGATCAGGTCGTCAATTGCCTCAGCGGTAGTCGCTGAGTCGGGGCTCTCGCGCACACTCTGGAGGATGCCTACCAGACCGGATTCGAGGGTGCTCAGGTGCGCGACAAGACGGTCCAGGGCCTGGCGGACTTGGCCCTGGCGGGCGAGGAGGATGACGGCAGCATCGATGGCTCCGCTTTCCTCAATGAACGGGAGCAGTTCGTCCAGGTGGATGTCACCGACTCGCAATCCGTCGACGAAGTCTGCGACATGAGTGGGGTTGTATTTGCACAAGAGCTGCACATAACGCTCGATCATCCAGTTCTCAATACTGGGCGCAGATTGGGTGTCCGCAGTTTTAGCCTGCGGCTCGACCAACACCAGTAAGTACTGGTACTGTTTCTGGGGATCATCTTCCAGAACCCGCAAAAACGTAGAGTGTGTTTCAGGGGCCAGGTCTTGCATGGTCTGTGCAGCGTGCGTCACGTCAATTGCAGCTATCTCCCGTGCATGCTCCTTGACTACATCTACTATATCGCGTCTCTGTTTCTTGCCAAGCCCAGAGCCTGGACGGAGGCAGTCATGCAGACAGGTGAAGATAGCTTCGCGGTCATTCGGATCCTCTAGGTAAGTCATCACCAACAGGGGATATTGCTTCTCTAAACGGTAGGTCGACTTGAGAATCCGGAAAAAGCGTGCCTCTTTGAATAGAGGAATCATGCTCTGAATGTCCGGTGGGTGGTAGAAGGACAGCAGATACTCTGCACTCAATTCGCAATCGTCTGCCATTTCCTGCTCGGGATATTGGCATACACGGACCAAAACTTGATGGAGGGTTGTGCCAGACAAGAGAATATACTGAGGATATTTGGGGAGATTGCGAGCAACAAACATATCCAGGTAGATGGTATCAAAAGGCGTGAAGAATTCACTGGTCATGACTTGCAGTAAAATGCTGACAAGGTACTGACGATTAATAGACATGCCCGACACGGAGACATCCTCACTCTCGGGCTCATTTAGGAAGCTGTCCTCAAATGCCTCGTTGAGCATGCTCATGAAGCTGGAAGCATCGAACTTGAGCATGGCTCGGAGGTGAGAGAAGGAGTCGGCCCCATTGGTATTTCCAGGTACTGTACTGGACCCACGGCCTGAGAAGAGGAATTGGTACAAGTCTGTCTTGGCTCGCGTGGCTTCAGCCTCGTTCATGTCGTCTCCGGTGGGATAGATGCGACCCGTCAAGATAAATGACAAATAGGGGAACATTTTCATCGCATTGTTCTGCCTTCTCAATTCAATCACGTAGTCACCGTTGACCAAGGGCTCGGTTTGAGAGGGAATGAGACCTAGTAGCTCTTCCAGCGGTCCCACATAATCCATCAAACAGCGATTCCATACATATATAAAGGCGTCGTAAAGATTATGCTGCTTACACAGCGTTGTGACTTGATCGATGTCCATTGTGGTAGTATCAAGAAGACAGATAATCTCCTCCAACCGACCGGCGGAGTGGGTTCCAATGAAATGGTTAATCAGGGCCTTGACCGCGGTTGGGGGTAGTGATCGCAAAGTTCCATCAACGATGCGTGGTTCGAGGGCATCCAGGAAAATGCCCGCAGAATCTTGCTCCTCATACCAGTTGAAGACTTCCTCCCAAAGGAACTCTTCATCGGCCATGTAGATGCAAGCCGCGATAGAAACTTCTGCTAGCTCTTCCAGCTGCTGGTTCTCAAGTCGGCCGTTGCTTGCTTCGGAATTTCGACCAAAAGCATACCTGAGGGATGCAGAGATCATTTCCAAAAGCTTTTCTTGCACAATTGGCTGTCTCAAAGCATCCTCTTCCGGAAGCCCAACCGTCAGCTTTTCCGACTCTCCCGTATAGTAAGAGGTTGCTAGTCGAATGGCCCCAATGAAGTCACCCGCCTCCATAAGCGCCAGCAAGCGATCGGCCCAATTTGAGAGATTGCCTACCAAGGCTTCGTTATAACCAAGCAAGAACAAGCGTCCTTTATAAGAACGAAAACTCATATGGAATGCATCTGCTACTACTCCGTGCATTGACTCATCCTCTTCGTCAAGCTGTTCAACCAGCGAATGAAGCTGTGAAGAGAACAGATCAGTGTGATATATGTGCCTGTTGGCGAGATCGACCGAGTCGGTCACATGCATGGAGTAATCCTCGATTATCAACAGCCGCTGCGTTATTGTGAACACCGCGAGCACCGAACGACTGAGCCACTGAACAGCCACAATGGCCTCATCTGCTCTCCATCTGCTGCGCGCTCTGAAGACAAGGCTGGGAGGCTTATCTTTGTCTGTATGTTCGTCGGGCTCAGCCTCTGAGACTTCGAGCACAGTCAAAACGTTTGACCAGCAGTATACAAGCTTCGTGTTTGAAGTTTGAGTGTCTTTGCCCTTCAGTCGAATGGCTGGAAACCAGGCTAAGGCACCGGTCATGGCACTGTGAGCGGGGACTTCTTTGGGTCTGGGTGCTTTGTGTTGGGTTTGTGCCACCGGTGTGGTAGACACAATAACAAGAAGATAGGGCGTCAGCATGGCAACGAGGCCCAAAGAATCAGTGGATTGCTCTACATTGCCGAGTGGCAAAGGAGAGAAAGCAAGGACAGAGCTAGGCTTCCGCCGTTTGATCTCTTCCGTTGCCTGAGGATATCGACCCAGGATTCGAGTCGTCTTGACTGTTCGCCCCATTGCACCCATTCCTCTTGTTGCCAGGTGGGAGAAAGACATGCCCCGTGTGTCAGCCGAGACCAGCGCAGTTCGTCTGGTGCCAAGAAAACCGATATGAATGACCGCGGATCCCGAAAGATGGCCATCGGATATTCGAGTCTCAACTTGATTGGCCGGGATTGGCGGGATATGAAGGAAAGGCTTTGCTGAGCGCGAAATCTCCCAGGTAAAGATATCACCCGAGTCATGGCCCCCTGCAACGGTAGTATGGTCCGCGGAAAGAGCTAGAGATGTAACAGCACCGCATTCAACAGCTAGTTGATCATCAGTACAATGCGCCAAAGGATGTAGACTTGTTTTGACAAACCTGGTGTGCCCGTTCCAATAATAGTCTTCAGGCTTTGCTGATAGTCGAACACGAGAATTATACCCTTGGATGTACCTATCACAATAGACGTAGAGACTGCAAGGCAGGTTGGCCGTCCGAAATTGCGCTTCCCAATTTCCGAAAACGCCTGCCCAGTGATCTTCCGCAGCTTTGTCCATCGCACCACATCCCAAGGTCCCTGGAGCGGTTCGGGTTCTGTTTCTGGATTCGGGGAAACCTGGCTGGTTATTGAAGATTGCCGGGAGTGGAGATGCGCTAGGAATGGCGAGCCGGCTCTAGACACACTTTGCGGCGATGAAGATAACCGGGACTGGAAGCGAAGGTCAAAGGGGCGACGGGCCGGGCTCGGGCTGACTCGCGGAGATCCGCGGAGCGCAATAGCACTGCTACTCAGGGAGGACGGAATAGAGCCCTGTCATCAATCAGCTAGCTATCCGGGCAATGCGCCAATTGTATCACTAACATGTAGCGATGGGGAATCGTCGGGGTTTGACCCGGTTCCATCCACGCTCTCTGTCACGTTCCAGTCCGCGTGTCGTGGCGGAGGGGTTTCTGGAAAGTTGAAGTCCTTCTGTTCCGCTGTCTTCTCGGAATCATGGTCCTCCGCATCGTCTATCGTGTCCAATTGCTCTTCCGCTGGTTCCTGCGGGGAAGGTAATGTTTGATCGAGGGCGCCATGGTCGGGTTGTTGGGGATCGTCTTCCTGGCCTAGGTCAAGCTCGTCTTCGCGCGACCAACCCTCACTGCCCTCAGCCATCGAGCTCATGAGCGAGATCTCCGAGTGACCATTGCTCCCCGTGATGTAGTTTGGAGACGAGGCCGAATCTGCGATGGCGTGCTGGGAGAGGACGATTGTGGAATTATTGTAGAATTGAGCGGGAGGTTCTTTCTGAGAACAGGAAGGGAATTAGGAGGTAGTGTAATATACGACGGAGGCGTGGAGTGTCGAACTTGAGGGGCATGAACACAGTGGAGAATGAGAGTTCAGAGCTCCGTTGCCTGGGTCGGGGCCGTTTTAGGGGCCGAACATCAGCCACAAGTGGCTGCCAGGTACACTTTCACGCTTTCACAACTATACGGACGACAATACTTAAAAAAATATTTACACATGGACTATTTGATTTAAATCTATTCTTTATTAATTTTCTACCTTGGACCATAAAAGAACAATTGAGTAGTGAGGTGGCTGCGCATTTTCATAAGCTCCCAAAGGCTGTCCAAACAACCTTGAATTGAACAGGAAGATGTCAAGACTTTTTAAAGCTACAAATGAGCTCTCTCGTATTTCATGATGGCCAGTTGGGCCTTCAAGCAAGGATCACGCTTTGTCGGCCCCCTGGGACCTATATATGGGACGAACGTCATGCCATACTATACTGGTACTCTCTCTCTATCTTGGTTCTCTGTTCTATACACGAAAGCAGGTACGAGGTATGAACGAGCTTGCTAATGTTGATGAACAGTACATAAAGAATTCACCCATATGTTTTCTTGTGAAAGTTTATATTCATCGAAACCCGAAACCCTCAAAACCCGGCCTTATATTGCAAGACATGGTTTATCAAAATGCAACTACTAAGCCCACAAAAAATACCAGTTCGTTTGGATTAGACTTTGGCTGACGTGGAGGCTGTACTAGGAGCTGAAGCCCACTGGAAGAGGGGATCACTCGATAGACACTCCATCGCTGCCCGTTCTAAAATCCATCGCAATCTCCAGCATGAATAAGACGATACAGCATCGGACGGAAGGTTAGGCATTATCCAGCAAAATCCAGGAACTGTGTCGAAAACCAAGTCGAACAACTGAAGGTCTCCGAGTGGGCCATACCTCACATAAGGCGATGCTGACTTGATATCAGATACAAGAAAATTGACTCCCCACCCGGGTCGGAATGAACTCCAATCACGCTCGCGGGACATTTTCGCGACCATACCCTGCGCATGCTGCTTGTTCAAGAGTCCTGAAGCTTCCTGGAGAGTCTGGGCAACGTTGCAGATCCGCCAGATATCTTCCGGCCCCACCAGACCAAGAGGCTCTGGCACATGAATATCTCTCAAGGCCTCAGGCGGGGGAGGTGCAGAGCCATCGCACTTGCTTTCGGTGCCCACGATAGTGTTTCCCATATATCCCCGGCGTAAATTGAGTGCCTTTCGAATATTCTCCACGATGAACATCCCAGACGAGAGTTCCGGCTCATCGGGGAAAGCCCTCAAGCGGGCGCGACTGCTACATATTCCCACTAGCGCGCTGACGACCAGACTCGGTGCAAGGGACATCTCGGGAAGATCCTTCCTGTATTTCCCAGGAAGAGTTTGTAAAGCCGAATTGCAGGCTTCGTGTAGTATTTTGATCTTTTGGCCATCTAGTACATGAGGAGAACTCATAGGCATTCGATTATAATCTGTGGATATCTCGTTTCCGCTTGTTGGGGCAGGGAAGGTTGTCCATTGAAGATCGTGCGGTGTGGCTGTAGAGGCAATCTCCTTGATATGCTGCCTTGTTTCTTCTTGCGCATGTGGAGTTGTGAATGGTCCTGGGGCATTTAAGTCTCTACAGAACGCGGCGAAAGTAGCAAGCAAACTAAAAAAGCCTGACCCGTCCACTACTCGGTGATCAAAGCAACAGACCAGGTATAACTTGTTTCCCAACACATTGGCCTTCAACCGTAGCACAGGAGATGGGTTACGTGGTGGGTAGACGATTGGGAACGGCATCAAGGCATTGTTGAGTTGCCCATCCACGGAAACAGCAGTGGACTCTGTATGATGCTGGGTGACCAGAACAGGGCAATCTTCAAGCTCAACAGCAGTGGCAGGCCGCACCTGAAATACGTTGCATCTACCATCTGGCTGGGTAGACGGCACCACCATCCCGGTAAGGAAGGGAAATTTGGAGACCACACGACCAACTGCATCCTCCATTCGCTGAAGGACACGCACACGATCCTTGTCAATTAAGCTAAACGTGAGAGACATACTGAAATGTCCTGGGGGCGAAAAATGGTCTAACGGAGTAAGGTTGTAGGGTTGGAACATGTTTGCGGGATTCGAATTCCTTACACCCCCTCGCCTGAATAAAATGGCGAGGCGGGAAAAGAAAGAGGGAAAGAAGGATTTAGAAGACAACATTGAAGCCAAATGACTCGAAGGTCGAGTTCGTTGATCAAGTTGACTACCTAGTTGAATGGCGGAATTCTGCACAGAGCGAACGGAGATAGAACAGAACAGGTAGAGTGATGGGAGTGAGAAATGCCCAGTTCCTGTATAATGAGGGTGATCATGGACGAACCTCTCCCTATACTGAATGGGCTTTTAAATAGATTTCAAGTCCTCGAAATTTGGACTGCTCGGTTGAAATAGCGAGCAACATACCTACTTGGGCGATATGCCCTGCAGTCCGTACTACACTTCTAATGCAGGGTATCTACAAGTGAATGATAGTCCACGTTTTGTGTAACCCACAAGCTGGTAACTATGATGTTATTTATTGAGGAATCAATATCTTAATTATTGATATTGTAGCATTCACGTCAAATAGTTAACCTTGAAGACATGTTGATTTCTAATGGTCTTGGTTGTCGGAGATACTTTGCTGCTGCATTTTCGATTTCCTGCATAGACAAGAGAAAGTCCGGCATGGTAAGATTGCTTGTATTACAATTGACGTCGATCGGTACTCCATGCAGAGTATTGAGTGTAGACAATCGCTGATTTTGTGGCATTGCTTCGATCAGCAATTACCAACAAGCAGTGTTAGTGCAGTGTAACACAATATCAACCACCCAAAAAGGGACACAGCATAAGGCTATGTAACTTTTAAAGGGAGAGGGCTTGATTCGGCCTGCCAATGAAAATTTTGAAGCTTCGAAAAGCGATGTGGCTATTTAGCCTCTGTCATACCCCGATAACTTTAAATCCGATCTCGGAAGGCAATTAATGTACGCCTTTGCAGAAAATGCAAGAGGCGTAGTAAATATAAAGTCGAGAAAAAGGAGAAATTTAATAACATAAAAACTATACCGAGGGTAACGGGTCCATGAATGAATCAAGTAATTTTGTATGTGACGGGGCAGGTGTACTAGATATAATGTAGGATACTGGCTCATCCCAACACTAAATAAACCATCGCTCACTGGTCTATGTTAATGACTATGAATCTTTGTGTGATATTCATATATGCAGGTTGCATCGACTATGCGACGAGTCTAGTCTCGTTCAAGCAGCGATCATCCATGTCCATGACTGCAACTGACTGTGTGTAGTCCATCGAAACCTGAATGGTTTGGAACTGAACAGGATGAAACTTTCCATGATGCCCTGTGGCAAAATAAAGCCTATCACGCTAGAAAACAACAGATCATCCATGTTTACTTTTGGCATGCGCTTTTCTGGCTCTGCCGAACCGACTGAACTCGACCCTTACCCGCACAGGAGGCCAGTACTAGCGAGATTTAATGCAACATCGAAGCTTCCTGATCTCAAATCATTTGTATTTAAAGAGAAGTCTCTCGAAAGTCGAACTATTTGGGGTCAACCCAAATAACTGCGGGTGATCATCGATGAGGCCTGCTATTGGTGCCTGGCTGTGGTCACGAGGAGACTAGAATATTCATGATCATATTCTGTCACTGGGGGTATATCTCACAGTCGATGTGATTATGGTCAGTTTCAGTTTCTTTTCCTCCCTTTACTTTGGGATTCTCATTTGGTCATCAATCGACATGTGGAATGTACGTGGGAATCAACATGAGCATAACACCCCTCGCGGGGGCAGCTGATATCACTCTTGTGTGGGCAGCTGTCACTCCTGCGTGACCGGGGACAGCATTTATTTATCACGATATCCGGAAGGACAGCCTTTGGAGGAAGGAAGTCGTGGAGCATAAAAAGGGGAGCAGCGCCCCTTTGCGCCTTCCCGCTCAGAACCAAGTATAACCTAAAGCGGCCTCAAAAGCCATGGCCCGAATCTACCAGGGACTGACACGTGCAATGCTGAGTGCTCTCCTACTTCTCCAGCCTGTGATCGCAGTGCCAGGGACAGGAACACTAGCACTGCGAGCATCTCAGTCCTCGGTGCCTATATCCTCGACCACCCCGTCGATGTCAACCCTAGCGCCGACAACCTGCAATGGTCGTTCAGAGTACTGCACCCGGTCTTACTCAAATATCACATTTGTGGGTTCCCACGACTCTGCATTTGTCGGGCCTTTGCCCCAGCAGAACCAAAACATCGATATAAACGCCCAACTCGACATGGGAATCCGGTACCTGCAAGTACAAACACACCATTCCGTCCTTGATAGGAATGTATTAGAACTGTGCCATACATCATGCTTGCTCGAAGATGCAGGACCGCTCAAATCGTACTTGGAGACTATCAAGAGCTGGCTGGATGCAAACCCGAACGAAGTCGTCAGTCTCCTCTTAACAAACGGAGACTCGGTAGCCATCACCGAGTTTGGTGACACTTTCTCCAGCAGCGGAATTACCAACTATGTCTATGTTCCCTCCGCAAATCCGCTAGCAATTACAGATTGGCCGACACTGGGCGATATGATATCCAGCGGAAAGAGATTGGTCGTATTCCTGGGTAAAAAGCAGCAACCACAAATATAAATGTATATATTGGAACTAACAATCTCCAGACTACGGTGCCGACACTACCAAAGTGAACTACATCCAAGACGAGTTCGCCTACTACTTTGAGACAGCCTACGACGTCACAGACTCCTCTTTCTCGAACTGCAGCATCGACCGGCCCTCTGGCGCCGCCGCTACAGGCCGTATGGGCATTGTCAACCACTTCCTTGATATAGATATTTTTGGTGTAAAAGTTCCAGCTCGCCAGAGGGCAGGGATTACTAATGCTGCGACGGGGAAGGGTAGTATTGGTGCCCAGGCGGCGCTATGCGCTGGGCTATATGGGCGTGCGCCGAATTTGGTGCTAGCGGACTTTGTGGATAAGGGGGATGTTATTACGGCGCAGAAGAATCTGAATGGGTTCTAAATCGGGATTGGAGTCATGCGGTGCTATAGCCCATAAATATACATATATAGTGGACGATTTCTGTCATTTGAAGCATATTCCTTTCTCATTAGTGTTCACCTTTTGCCGCTTTCTGACCACTGTCAATCTCATGTTGTGTTCAATCCGTCTAGTTAGCATGGGATTATCCTTTTTCTTGTTTCGAGGAACGAGTGACAAGCCCAGTCTGATCTCGGCATTCTTGAATGAGTGTTTGTAGGCTCCGTTTGTATTGGTCTAGATCATCGAGTCAAGATGGCAATTGTGGTATATTACGAAGTAATACAGACATATCCCTACTGGAAAGTCGTAGTTTGTTGAAATATTTCATCATTCATACAATACAGTGGTTCCACTACTTTTACCAAATGGGAAGGAGCCCACACCGCAGATTCAAAGAGCTTAGGCAAAACATAAGGCTAGCGAGAAATGTACGTTGCACATCGTTACAGATCCTCAAATCCCAGAACGGATCTCACAACCGCGAGAAGCTTCTCTTTGCAGGCCTCACTGTCCTCCAAAGCTTCCGATGCTCTCCATGCAACGACTCGATCCGGCCGCACCAACACTGCCCCCGATTCTTCCACGCCTCGGACGCTTTCCCACTCAAAGTACACATCCTCCCAATCTTGCCTGAATCCAACCGAGCACGCTTGAATTGGAATCTTGAGCTTTTTCGCAACAGTTCCAGCCGCTTCTTTCCAAACTCCACCTCCAATTCCAGTCAAAAGTGTAAATGATCCATGGCCAGCAAGGTCAATTGTCGAGATGGGCTTCTCCGGGGTTGCTTTATTGAGCCAAACATGCGGCAAACGGGAGCCAGGATATGTATTTGGTTCGTGGTATAGTACCTTATCCTCGGCCGCCTGTCCGGATTGCCTATAGGGATCCGCTTCGTCGGCCGTATAGATCCCTTGACCCTCGTAATGTTGATTCATTTCGACTCCCAACCCGTGGAATTCATGAGAGGTATGTTTAATTGCCTCGCGCAAGGCACGACGACGATTCGATCCTTGTGGAGTTGCACTCTTCAACTCCTCCAATATCTGCTTCCGTTCAGAAACATCTGTCGGCAGCATGCCAAGTGCATCCCACACATGCAAGTGGTCGCGAAATGCCTGGTTTGCTCGGGTGATGACCGAATGACCAACAGGCTGTCTCTCGTTGGAATACGTGGATAGGAGAGACGGGGACGCGAGGCCCTTGCTGACATACGCAAGCTTCCAGGCCAAGTTGAAGGCGTCTTGGATGCATGTGTTTGATCCCAGACCGTTAAATGGAGGGTGGCGATGCACCGCATCGCCAAGACAGAAGCTATGAGCGGGACGTATCGTCAGAGGGGATTTACTCATCAACTTAACCAGGTAGACAACTCACATGTTACCTTCCGAGTACTTCTCCGCGACAGTTTCATTCACATACCAAGATGAGACATCAAGAATTTCGGCGGGTGTGTCATCGCCAATAAACTCTTGCACCCTCTTTTGATACTCCTCCATAGAGGGTTTTCCTTGAGAGCGGTCATAGCTGCGATCTGGGAATAATATGAACATCCATTCATTCCAAGGTTTCACCATGCGAACAATCCCCATCCAGCCAAAGCTAGGGTGTTCGCGATCTGGCTGCATCACCCAATGGAGATTGCCTGTTCGATTCTTGACGAGATGGGAGAGATCGGCCTTGACAAGCACGTTGATTGCAATACCTTGTCCTGGCAGAACTGCGAGAGGCAAATTTAGTTGCTTCACCACTTGGCTGCGTGCACCATCGGCGCCCAACAGATACTTGGTGCGGATATGGTATTCGTGGTTTGAGATTTCATCACGAATGGTTGCTATAACCAACCCAGTCTTCTCTTCGTTGACGAACGAAACAAGTGTCGTATGGAAGCGACACTTGAACCCTTTCAAAGCCGCATGGCGAACTAAAACCGGTTCCATAACTGTCTGCGGTAGGTCAAATGGTTCACATGGACTAGCCAGTTCATAGTCACCCTTTAAACTCCGTTAGTTGATTTATCCCACGAACTACTCAGACCCAGCTCCTGATGAACTAAAGCAACAACTGGGAAGAGCAATTGAATCCTTACCTTTCGTCTCGGATCATTACCCCAAGAATGAATTCTAGCGTACTCTTCACCAGCCATACTATGGCACCATCTGGTGTGTTGCATATGATCTTTGTTCGTGGATCCCAGTCTTTGAAGCTCGTCATACAGACCAATATCTCGGAGACATTCTAAATAGGTCTGTTAGTATTCCAGCCGCAACCGAAGATACACTCGTGACTAACCAAGTGCTGCCATATTGGTAATATGTGCGCGAGGGGTATCTGCTGTCCCTGGCGCACTGCTAATCATGATTCCCTTGAGCCCTTGAGATTTTAGTCACTCAATTCAAAGTCCCTTCGACCTAAACACTTACCATGAGAGCCAAGAAAACAAGCTAAGGATGCACCCGCTGGCCCTGCACCGACGATAAGGAATTCTGTATCGATAACATGGTCCTTAACTGCATCCGAATGAGTGACTTGAGCAGTACTCGAAATGTCCTCGGCTTTATTTACTGAGACTTCGTTCGGTCTTGTCTCGCCGACCGTATTTTGGCCGTTTGTAAGAATAGAAGGCATTCCCTCTGAGAAGTGTACGTGATCGAGATGCGTTATCACAGAGGAGTTTCGAAAGCTTTATTGATCAATGTGACGTGCAGAAGATATAGATACTTATGAATATAAAGATGGCGGTGTAGTTGCTTGTTTGGTCTGCCAAGAATATTTGACACGGAATTATGCCGAAGATCATCCGAGACTATGTGCTTTCGGGCAATATCCGTGTAGGTCTTGCTAGCAGACTAAACAATTGATAGTCAACATAATGCCTGGCACTCGAGACCTTTCCCTTTCCGTTTTAGTCCTCACCTCTTGCCGCGTAAGTCCACTGAGCACCCTGATCCACTCACTTAAAATTACAACCGAGGCTTTAACAGCAGGACTGGTAAAAAGCTCAATTTAAACCACCCTAAAAATAGAGACCTATGGATTTATACAGGATGAGAACCTTCATTTCATATAGGGAGAGAGAGAGAGAGAGCTTATAAACTACCTGGATAACTAGAGATGTATGTGGTACGTTAACAGTATATGCCGAGTCCCGTAGCGGAAATAGACAAAAGAACGACACACGCCCACTATCGGAGGCTAGGAGCAGGCATCTGCCCTCGTACTCTTAGATATTTTCTTTTATCTTAGCTCTCTATTTCTCGTCTTCTAGCTTGAGATTATACTGCAGCATTTCGCTAGCATCGCGCCAACAACATCTGAAAAAATATCAGATTGGCAAAACAATCTTAGCCCCGCTGACACCAGCCCTCAACTTATCCAATGCTGCATTCAAACCGTCCAGGCCACCACCCTCAATCTGAAGAGCCGGGCTGGGAACAACTGAACCGGACTCCAGACCGTCTTTTAGCCATCCATGAAAGCACTGGTAAATGTGCTTGCTCCTTTCAGTCGGATCCATCGATGGGAGATTGAACGTAATTTCCGTGTTCTCGAGCGTTGGATGGTCTGGGGGAAGCATAGGTGAATGGGCAACTTTAGCGGTTGTATCGCCCTTCGTTTCTTTAAGAACGTCCAGCGTCGGTTGCAGCCCTCCATCAACGACGCAGTGCGCAGTATACAGATTAACACCATCGTTCTTCACAGCTTCAACGATCTGTAAGACGACATCACTCGCTTTGTAGTCGAAAACTGCGTGCGCTCCGAGCTTCTTCAGGTAATCATGGTGTTTAGGACTAGCGGTAGCGTAGACAGTGAAGCCGAGTGACTTAGCCGATTGAACAGACAAAGTGCCAACGCTACTAGCTCCACCCCAAATCAGTACCGCCCGTTTATCTTGCGGGGTGTACTTGGTGTCGAGCGAAATTCCGATTGTAGTCCAGGCAGTCAAGCCGGTCAAGACAGCTAAGGGGAATACAGCACCCTCCTCAAACGAGAGGTCGTCTGGAAGTGCAATAACGCCTTCGGATTGTGCTAGTGCGTATTTTTGGAAGGCGCCGTGGTCTGGCGAGCCATTTTGATAGAAGGAGGAGGCGAATGCAATAACTCGGCTTCCTGGTGCGGGCACCGTAGTGATATTCGAGCCTACCTTCACGACGAGACCTGAAGTATCGGACCCGATCACAGCCGGATAGATAGGCACAGGAGGCAAGCCGAAGTCACGCTGGTAATAGTCGACAGGGTTCAAGGCGACAGCCTTGACTTCTATGAGAACTTCATTTGGACCGGGCTCGGGTGTGGCGCGTTCCTCGACAGACAAGGGACCGCCTTTCTGTGGGAGGATGGCGGCATGGTGAGTTCCAGGCATGGTGGTATCTAGCAGATCGCTGTGAATGTTCTTTTGTTGAAGAGGCGAGTCAACTTGAGCTGCCTGGGAATGTGGAATGCGGGGCAATTGGAAGATGTACAAATTCTATGGCTTATGTCCAAGTACCTAGTTATGTACATGTAGTTAGTTAGTTGCTTGTCACGTACATGCATATCCGGATTTTACCTTAACTCCGACAGCCCAAGCCACCGTTTTCTACGTCTGTTCCTGTTGAGTATTAAATTGCTATAGTGCCATTGAGATGGCTCGAGTCAGGCCGAAGAGTTACCCAATTGACATTGTTTCGGCCTTAAGGATAGGTAATATGGCGTTAAATCCGATGCATGTGGTTATTAGCGCTGGTACTCAGTCCGGGCCGTTGTTAGCGCTGGATATACCAACGGACATAAGTTGTATTGTTGGGAAGAGAACATTGGAATATTAAGATATGGGAAACCATTTGAAGAGACGCGGAAGCAAAAGGCAGGCAGCACTATCAAGCCTTGTTGCGGTTTTTCTTGTCCACATACTACCAGAAACCGATGAATTGAAAGATACTGGCTACTTAATTGTCTATACAAGGAAACGATTAAGCAACAACTTGTTAAGATTCAAAAAAAGACTCATGCCTGCACATTACATGCAAATAAAAAAAGGCATCAAAGATCAGATATCGAAAGATACGGGTGAGATGGGCCAAACATCAGGGAACCCTGGGACAATGTGCAATATGCACTCCCCATGACACGCAAATCCTTGTCAAACCCCAAACATAGCCTACCTAATCAAGCTCAGACTCCTCATGAGAGTGAGTGGAATCAGGCTCGGAGTAGTGAGCGTACAGGTGGGACATCAGAACATCAGCATCATCCTCGCGCGCGGTGCTCATGAAACAAGGAGTCCTGCGGACCTCCTCAGAGACGTTGGCGTAGATAAGAGCGATTGCACAATCGCACATCCGCTCGTACCACAGGTACAGGTTGTGGCCAGGAGTCAGTGGCTGAAGCTCCGCAGTCACAACAGGCCACACCGAGTGCTGGCGGAAGAGCAGGCGCATGGCGGCCAACCAGGGATCCCAGTTGTTGTTTCCAGTGAGAGGGGGCACTTCGATGGGGACGAAGTGCTTGTCGTGAGTGGTGTTCATGAAGAACCTCACATACTTCGCGGTCCTGGCTTGTTCGGCTATGTTTTCGACCAGCGAGGGCACAGAGGAGATATCATCGTCGCTGTCGGGGACGACGCTGTATGGGAAGACGAAGCGCTCCAGGTCGGCGGCGGAGAATGGGGTCGAGACGGGGTTGCCCGGTCGCTGAACCCTTGGATTGGCCTCGGGGATGTCCTCCATCTTGACCTTGGGAGGGGAAGACTCTGTATCTGTGTTAGAGGGGAGAAAGATCCATTCCCAACGTCCGTTTTGAGAAGAGAAGGTGGGACCGTGGGCGTAATTGGGACAAGGAAACAAGGTCATGTCGTCCTCAGTACAGGGAAATTGGTCCGGGGAAAAACTGAGACCATTGGCAAACTCACTCTTTGTGCTCTTGGCATTTCCGTTGGTCGTCTCATTGACGGGGGTAGCGGAAGACTCTATGTGGTTGTTAGAGGAAAGATAATACCAGTCCCAGAGTCCATTTCGGGAAACAAAGATAGGGTAGCCGGTGGGATCGGCAGTGGGAGCGTGACATAGGGTAAGATCATCCTCGGTACATGGGAATGAGCTTGAGATTGGGCCTGGGACAGGAGTCAAGTCAAAGCTATACTCACTCTCATTCGCATCGTTGGTGACAGAAGCGGGAGTGGGAGATGGCATCTCAGTTTTGATCTCTGTACCAAAGTCATGGAGTTTAGAACCTGTCTGTTGTGTAACACTACCAAGGAAAGCCTGTTGAAGGTCTGTAAGTTGATTCCAGTACTCACTTGGGGGTTGGGTTCCGGCAGAGGAGTCCGTCTTGGGAACTCCTGGTAGGGGGCTGCTGTTAGCTCTCTCTGAGATGACTGATTTTGTACCTTTCTGCTTCTTTCTGATGGGCGATGATGATGGATGGGGGGACAAAGTATGGGACATACCCTTCTTGACGCCCTTACGGGACGAAGGTTTGGGAGGCATGATGGTTGTTGATGACTGGGAAAGAAGATTGATGAAGAGAGATGGCAGAGAGATGGCAGAGAAGACAAAATCTGGGGAGAAGGAGGAGTGGGAAGAGTGGTGATGCGTTTGATGGGTAATGCGTTTGCTGGAAAACGTTTGTAGGCAACTGGGAACTTTATATGTTGGCTGTTGGGAACCCGCCAGATTCCATGAGACACCCATACTACACAAAGCACATGAAAAAGAAAAGTATTTAAATTGTGATGATTCCATTGTCCATGTCTAGAAGTTTGACACAGCATACAAACTGTGAAGAAAGAAATATTCATGAAACACAAACATCTTGAAACAAACTGTCTGAGACATGACGGGCAGAAGACCCTCACTTACAGCAAACGCGACCTAAAACTAAGGATTGTAATCTACAACAGGAATTGTAGTGTCATTCAACCTGACAGAGCCTGGGGTGTCAATGCCAGCGTACTGGTTGAGCCATCCCAGGACCTGTTGATGCCAGACAAGACTGTTTTCCTTGTTGACGACCCTATTCAATGCCATTGAGTTAGCTCCAGGGCTCTCTAATGATGCGTCTCCAATCAAAGGCATCCGTTTTACTTACCAATGGTTCTCATCAGGGAAGCTAAGCAGCCTGCTTGGTACACCTCGCTCTTGCAAGACATTGAAAAGCGCCAGACCCTCAGAGATGGGAAGCCGATAATCCAGATCACTATGGATAATGAGCTGTGGGGTAGTGAACTGTTTAATGTGCTCTGGAGCCGATGGATCCCACCGACGGTAGTTGTCTCGGTTGTCCCAGAACGTGCCATTGAACTTCGGAAGAGTTAGTATAGGTACGAACCGAGAAGATATCACCAATGAGATACATACCTCATGCTCCATGAACCACAGTTCCTCGGTCGAGACCTTTGCGTCGGCCACAAATGTGCCATCATGGCTGGCCAACGCCTTGAACTCGCGGCCTAGAGGATTACCCTGGATCCAGTTGATCATGAAGCCACCGTAGCTGGCGCCAGCTGCCACGCCGCGATCGGTATCAATAAAGTCGAAATTATCTCGGACATACTCCCAGCATTTGACCAAGTCATCGTAAGGGTAGCTTCCTATTGATCATTAGAAGGTAATAATGGGAATGAGCGATGGAAATCACATACCCCAATTGTTCGCGATCTCATCGGTGAGTTTCTCACCAAACCCAGTGCTACCAGTTGGGTTGGGTGCGACGACCACATATCCTTGGTCGGCAAAGACCTTGTAGTTCCACCGAGTGCTCCAGGAATCAGCCCAGGAGCCTTGAGGGCCACCGTGAATATAGAATAGGAGCGGGTATGACTTTGACTTGTCAAAGTCGGAAGGGTAGATAATCCAGGAATGAATCTATAACGTTAATATCTTTTCAGTTCCAGGAGAAAACGGCAGACTTACATCTGTCCAGTTGCCCTTGTAGTAGAACTCATCAACGTCTGATGGGCCAAGACTCTTCAGGGCAGAGTCGACTTCGTTGGCGGAGAAAATGACACCTGTGACGCCCTCGCCAGGCTTGGCAGTGTAAACCGTACGACTAGTGTAGATAGCGGAACTAGAAATCAAGTAGTCGCCATTAGGCAGGCCGTAGTATGCAGCCACCGCACCGCCGTCCGTGAAGTTCTTAGGCTTGAAATCATTACCAGCATCGGCGGGCAACAGGAAAAGTCGAGAGCGTGCAGAATCCTCGGTGTTCAGAACCAGGCTTTTCCCGTCAGCAGTCCACTTGATTGCCTCAGGTGACCGGTCCCAGTTCTTAGCCAATGTGCGAATAGTATCCTTGGAGTCAACGGTGTAAACATAAACCGTGCGACGGTCCGACTCGTAGGCGATATCTTCCATTTGGAGATACGCAAGTTGACGGCCATCTGGGGAAAAGACAGGACTGCTCGAATCACCCTTGATGTCTTTCGGTGTGCCAGAACTGTCTGGGCCATTGATGGCCACAGCCTTCTTTGATCCATCATGGGGCACAAGATAAATATATGAAGCAGTGTTGTTTGCACGTGGCAGCTCAGGCGCCTTGCTCTTAAACGCAACCAACTTTCCATTCGGCGAGATGGCATAGTCAGACGAATCGCCGAACGGCGGGTAAGGCGACTCGAGATTCTTGACTCCTGCGACGAGATTCTTGAGAGACCCGCTAGAAGTGTAGCGGGATTTTGCTCCATGTCCAGCTTTGCTTTTCTTCAGAGTCCCTGAGAAGATAGCATTAAACCTCGTCGTGAGCCAGGTATCCCAGTGGCGGACGTTAATACTGTCGTAGATACGCGCCGAGCTCAGAGCCTTCGCTACGAGCTCTTCATTGTATGCCGTTCCATTAGTCCAGGACTCTCCGTACACCAAGAAGTTAATATCTCCAGACTTGGTGATGGCTGTCTTGAGGCCAGAAAGCGGCGCCGGCAGTGAAGCTGCCTTGTAGGCACTGCGCAGAAGTTAGGAACGTTTTATCCAAATGGATATGCATGTAAACCTACGAGCTTGCAAAATCAGAGGTATCTGACACCCAAATCTCGGTACCTCCAGGAATCTCGGCATTAGTGCCGTTGATATACAGCAGGCCCGAGTCAGTAGACCCTAGCCAGGTCAATTCGGAGACATTGCTGTCGTTGGTAAGTTGAGTCACTTTTCCAGTCTCCAGGTCCAACAGACTCCACCATGAAGATGTAACATGAGTCTCGAAGGAGTACTCAGAGGTGGAAAAAAGCGCGACTTCCTATGTTTGGTCAATAACATTGTCGATATCTATATACAATAGTGCAACTCACCCCCGATGGATTGGGAATAGCCTCACCCCGTCTCGGAGCCGCGATAAGCTCTCTACAAAAAAATATAAGCAAACAGCCAAGTACAATTAGTCAATCGGGTGGGAAGATCAGCACTGACTCGGGAGTAAGGGCTGCCGCAGAAACAATGATCGACCCGAGGGTCGCCATCAATTGAAACACACGCATATCGATAATCAGGTACACACCCACACAGCTCAAAAGAAACGTGCAGAGAACCAGACGGGCTGCATTCCAGACCGACACTGAAATATAAGTGCTGGGACTCCACACGCGCAGTAGGCTAGCAGCCATGGCAGAGAGGGCACTGTGCCGTCGAAGGGGGGCATGTTACATTCCTCGGTGCCAAGCCAGATATGCATGGTGTTATTTTGTCTTATCGGCCGCTTCCAAGGCCTTAGAAAGACGTGCTATGAACAAAGAAAGGCGGATGCAGGGCCGATATAAGGCCTGAGCAAGGTTTAGCTGCTTGGCCTGCAGCGCCAAGTACGCCAAGCACCGCGGAGTCCGCCGCTGATAGCCGGAATTATAGAATAATCTTAGTCATGATGTTGGATCCCGATCAACAGGGGCTTTGTTTTAGAAAAGGATACGGGGTAGTTAGATGTTAGATCAAAAGTAAATGAATGGGTAGGTATCGACGGGCTGTGATTGCTCCATGATCATAAAGAGGCACAAAAAGGCTAGAAGTGGCACCATGGTAAGCCCCAGTGACCCCAACTGAGCAATGGTGCCATTCTAGAAAATGTATACGATTGGGAGAGGCCGTAATACCAGTATCCAATGAATTCAATTACACTCGCTATAGTGCGCCTGACAAAATCGCTTCAATACTCAAAGTCATCATCCACACCCCCCTTGCTTGTAGTGTCCTTGGTAACTGCTTCTTGCTTCCGATACATCTCTGCCACAGCACGAGTGGTAGTGGCCTCATCTGGTTTCTTATCGTCGCGAGATTTAATATACCGCGGGAAACGCAGAGACACGCCCTTTCCAGCATCAGTTGTTCCTTGGAACTCATCCGCAGCGGCTTGATAGCGGGGGCTGAGGGTCAAATCGGCTGTTTTCACTTCCCACACCAGTCTTGGCTCAAACCAAACATCCGGTTGGTCCTTGGGGACGGCCGAGTGAGTGTAAAATGGCTTTGGGCGGTCAATTACCAGGGGAACTAGCGTCTGGTGTAGCTCTTCAAGTAGCACTTCAGAGAAGCCAGTGCCGATGTTACATATGGTCTCATATGTGTCGCTGTTGGGGTTGTACGCAGCGAGAAGGAAGGCACCGTAAACCGAAGTACGTTTTCCACGACCATAATAGGCCCCGAGTACAACAAGATCGAGAGAGTCACCAACACCGGCGAGGTAATCTTTTTTGACCTGTATAAAAGTTAGCAATAGTTGAATTAATTAACAACAGAGGCATCATACCTTCAGCCAGTTGCGACTCCGTTTGCTTGGCTCGTAGCCGCTCTCTGCTGTGTCCAGCATCTTCACCATAAGACCCTCACAAGAAGCTTTAACACTGGCCTCGAGCAATTCCTGGATCTCGTCGAGGACATTAGAATTGCCATATTGGGCAAACTGGAACTCCCCCTCAATGGGTTGGAAGCATTCATGCATAAGCTCTCGCCGTTCCCGTAAGGACTTCTTCACGCAGGGCTGTTGAAAAGTTAGCGAGAACAACTAGGTATGGCTCAAAGCGAGTCGGTGTGCCTCTTTCTTCTCTCATCATCTCCGCCGTAAGTAGCAAAGAACATCGAATCGCGAGGGAAGGGACGAGGAGAAGAGAGATCCAGCGAATCGCTCTAACATAGACATTAAACAAATGATCTTACCTCTCCATTGAAGAAAAGCAGATCAAAGGCGTACACGCAAACTTTGACTTTGACATCTTCCGCTTTGACATCCTTGCGCTTGCGAGTCATCAGTTGCTGGAATGGAAGAACCTTTTTGGCCTCCATATCCCACGCGACAGTCTCGCAATCAAGAACAAAGCTCTTAACGTCGGGTTTGACCCACGTGTCAAGCTTGCCTAGAACATCAGGATACTTCTTTGAAAGATCTTCCGAATTGCGGGAGAAGATTGAGGAGAGTCCCTTGCTGTCCTTTTGTAATGTATCCAAGGCACCAGGGTATTGGTGGATAGAATCCGGAGACACAAAATGGATCTGGGCTCTTTCTCCATCGTACTTATATTCGCAAGTGAATTCCTTCCCTTCGAACCGGTCAAGGACTTCGGTGATTGACTTGGTCGGTTTGGCAAGCATAGGCTTGATGGGGATTCCGGGAGAAAGTTTGCACACTTCAGGTAGCTTCAAGAGACCATGCTCAAGAACGGCAGGAATGATTACTTCGTAGGCAGGAAGCTCGCTATAAACAGTCTTGAAGATGTTTTCACCTTCCACCATCTGCTCTGCGGAGGGGATCTTATTGCCGGCTGATTCGGCCTCGTGGGTTTGGACTGCCCGAGAAACAGCCACAAGAACTGTCTTCTCTGCGAGTCCCAGTCTCAGCTTACCTTCCAAAAATCGAACAATGAATTTGGCTTCGCTGGGACCGCCTTTGTTTTCGGTGATGTCTACTCCCTTGCCAGCAGTGTCGGCATCGGCTGCAGCCAACAGTTTCTTGATTCCAGAAATCTTTTTGTCCTGAGATCCATGACCTTGGACCTTGGCGATGCCAAGAAGACCTTCATGCACACCCCGAACAGTCAAAGGCTTGGGTTTGAACATGGTAGGCTGGTTTGACCGACTTTTAGCAGCGACCAGTCCCAGGTCTCCGATTTCCCTTTGATCAGCTTTGATAACGGCAAGGCTGCGGCCGGTACATTCACCAATAGCTTTCATGATCAGTGATTCTCCGATGCCCAGTTCAATTCCGGCATAATCAGCAGCCAGCTTATTGATCATCAGCTGGACAGTGGGTAGGAAATCGGCAGGGGTCAGGCGAAGAACCTGGCGAAGGAAGAGAGAACAGTGGTCTGTGATTTCCAAGCGCTTTCTGGTCATCTCTACCAGAGAAAAGGTGGTACATAATGCAGCATAAGGAACAGGAGCGCCTGCTTTCCAGTCTGGGTATGGATCTTTACCACTGCCTTTCAATTTGGCTTGGAATTTCTCGATTGATTTCTTCGTGAGCTCCGGTTTGAGGTCATCTTCATCTTCGCTTTCCAATGGGTCCTCCTCCTCTTCTACCGATGGTGACTTCTCTTCGGGGGTAATATCAGCGGGCTTTTTGATAGCTGGTTTTGGTGATGGCGATTCGATCTTTGGCTTTGTAGGCTCGGGCTTCTTCGGGGATGCGGATTGCTTCTTGGCAGCTGGAGAGGACTTTGCCGAGGCTTTCCGTCGCCTCTTAGAAACAGGTTGGATATCGGAACCATCGCTTTCTTCCGCCTCGGCGCTCTTTTCCCGCTTCACACCCTTCGTTGGCTCTGTTTCATTGAGGGCAGCAGTTGGTGTTTGGTCGGTGGCGTCTTCCACTTTGACTCCATTGGTGTTATCCTTGGTATCTGCATCGGCTGTATCGCTGCTTGCTGGTTGTCTCGTTCCGCCAAAAGCTAATGTGGTTTGCTTCTTCGGCGGTTGGTTGGCACCGGAGCCGAAAAACCTCCTACAAAACGAATAGAATGAATTAGCGGAATGAACCAAAATAAGAGCCGAGAGGTGTCAGCATGAAAGGGCGCATGCGCCATCGAATACTGTCGACGCACCCAATCGTCTGCTGTCCATCCCGTACATACCCCAGGGTAGCCTGTTTCCTGCTCTTGTCATCGGCCATGATTCGCGATGGTGAGAATGGTGTCAAATTAGAATTTTGTTGGGCTGCAATACTAGCAGATAACAAGCCCGTAGATAGCTTGGAGATTGGTGTGGTCAAAAAGTTGTGATGTCCTGCAGATCGTATGCAGAAGGTAGGTCTAGAGCGCGAGAGCGATAAAAGCGCGAGCTCTGAAATTCGCAAAACCCGCATAGATGTTTCTCTCGGGGTCAAATGGACGCGGAATATGGCCCAATATATATTCCGAGCAGACCAGAGCCCCAATTGAAATAGCCAAGGCAACACTGGTTGTTACTCTGCGTCGCAGGCAGCTGTCGGGATTCTCACGCGTTGAGACGCGCTAATGTATCACGTGCAGCGTTATCTTGCCCGTTTGGGATAGATTAGGTTCACCGCTCAATTATGCCGGCAGATGATGACAGAGCGGTGCAGTTTTGGGATGCAGTCCCGCTGTATTCGATCGCGATGGGTCCGCTAGATGGTGTTTACAATGGGGCTCTTGATGTTTGACTGATTTATACTACTCAATACCCATCTTACTATCTTTTGACCCTGACGCTGCCCGGCGTGTTCGGCTGCAATGGACAACCTCCGGCAGGAATCTTTCAAGCAGGTATGATATGCTTCATTCGGCTTTTAGGACAAACAGTGCTGATGTCTAAATAGCTCCGAGCGCCGTGCGTTGAACTCAGCGCCGTGGGCCTCCGTTTCCGAGGAAATCAGGCTTCCGCTGCCGATGTATCCCGAGTCCTCGAGCCGGTGTACAACTGTTTGAAGGAACTTGCGGGGAACAATACCCTCGACGAGAAGCTAGCTGAATATGCATTCTTTCCATTGTCGCATATCTTCAATGAAACGCAAAGACTACCCGCGCGGTGTTTGGAGTCCGCCGTCCACTGTTTGCGGATACTGGTTGCCGATGGATGGCGGCAACGACTATCTCCTGCAATGGGCAAGCAGCTCATAATTTTGTTGACATTGATCGTGGGGGGTTCTCCAAACAAGGCGGAAGAGAAGCAACTACCGAAGCCTAAGGTTTCGGAAGAACTGTGCATTGCTGGGTTTGACTGCCTCAGTGCTATATTCACGGTCTTGGAAGGAGCTGTTCCAGAACGGACAATCTATCACGAGATTGGCACCGCGACGGTTGTCGATCAAACAGTATATATCCTGCTTGAGGGAATTGTCGATGATAGATCAGATGAGCTCTGCCTGGCAGCCGCCAAGGCTCTGCAAGCTCTTTATGCTCGAGTCACAGACCGCGTGGTGCTTGCCAGCATCATGCCGCGAACTGTGTCGGCACTAGCTAAGGTTCTAAGGCCGTCGACACAGACTCGCAGGTCCTACAAGCTCCTCCAGACTTCCTTGCAAATTCTCACGCAGCTTCTAAGAGCCGTTCTCAATGACCGTGTAGCCTCGGAAGTCTCCCCGCCCGAGCTGGGAAGCGATAAGATAGCTCTGGATGAAGCCTGGTTGAAGGCCACCACAACGCAGATCAAGCTCGCGCTGGCCAATGTTATCCAGGTTCGCCGTCATCAACGACCAGAGGTACAGTCTGCCGTGCTAGAGCTGTCCCTGATGGTAATCGAAGAGTGCCAGACCACACTTGCAGAGTCTCTCCCTATGATGGTTGAAACAGTTGTTGTTCTGGCAGATAAAGAGGACGAGGGGGTGAATGAAGCTTACCGGAATGTAACTCATCTCGCCACAACATACCCCACCGTGTTGGACTCTTTGAAAGAATCGCTGCATACCTGGCTCACTTCTTTCCCTCGAATCATGCAAGGCAACGATGAAACTGCTAAGCAATGGGGGCTTCGCCAGATCTCCACCGTCTTCCAGGTCCTGTCCCAAGTTCAATCTGGGTCAGATTTGCTTACGGGCGGTTTGGCATCTGGCCTATGTGATAGCGTCGGTGCCGTTGTCAAACAAAACACCAACACTCTCCAGCCGTTAGCCTCAATGGATGCCGGATTCAACTGGGAGGTGCTCAGCACCGATGCTAGATCTAAGGTGTTTCCACCCATTATTTTGGAACACCAAAGTCAGCAACAAACTCTCAAAGATCTACGGTCAATGATTACTAGATTGAACTTGTCTGAGTCTGGAAATGAGATCACTCGATCCATTGTCAATCGTATGCACACGACATCAAGTGATTCCGCCATTGCACCTTTCTGGTTGGCCATGACTTTCTTGCGGGACAGCACTACGGCAACAGCCGACTTTGACGATTTCATCTCTCTTGATCAAGTTGACGGGTCTGTCTCGTCAACTGGCCGTGGCGGAATGATTGAAGAGTTGTATTATATCTCATTAAATATACTTAACGAACTGTCAGTTGATGGAACAGGTGACTGGCGTACATCAGCTCTTGCTCTGGAATCTGTGGCCCTCCAAGCTCAACAACTCGGCGAGGCCTTCCGGCCTGAACTCATGGACGCGCTCTACCCAACTTTGCAGCTGTTGGCATCACAGAACCCTAACCTTCAACATCACGCCATGACATGTCTGAATATCTTGACCAATGCCTGCAACTACCCAGACACGAGTGCTATGATCATTGAAAACGTGGACTATTTGGTAAACTCGGTTGCGTTGAAACTTAATACCTTCGACGTATCACCCTATCCGCCACAGGTCCTGTTTATGATGGTCAAGCTTTGTGGTTCCCGGTTGATACCTTATCTGGACGATCTGGTTGATTCTATCTTTGGTATCCTGGATCTATACCACGGCTATCCCAAACTCGTTGAAATGATGTTCAAGACCCTAGCTGCGGTCGTCGAGGAAGGGGCGAAGAAACCATCTTTGCTCACAATCGACGAGGGCAAAGAGAATGGCTCCCACGATACTCGCAAGTCCCAATACCAAAACATCTCAATCCCAAGCATCGCCGCGAACATTGCCAACCGCAAAGCCAAACGACATGCTGAGGATGAACTAGCAGATGCTGATGGCAAAATCCCCCATCCCAAAAAGCCATGGTCAGAAACATATGACAAACCTCCTCCAGAGCCGTCCATCGAAGAGCTTCTAAACCAAGCCGAATCGGACGAGCCGCCACTCCCACCCCCCAAAGAACCAGAAGACACCGAGAAACCGCTGAGCAAAACCCATGCTCTCCTCCTCCACATCGTCAAATCTATCCCATCCCACCTAACCTCACCATCTCCCTACCTCCGACGCTCCCTCCTCTCAATCCTCATCGATGTCCTACCCGCCCTATCCCAAAATGAAACGAGCTTCCTCCCTCTAATCAACGAGCTCTGGCCCACAGTAGCAAGCCGAGTAATCTTCCCCTCATCGCAAGCAAACGAAAAATCCAAATCCCTTATCGCAACCCCATCCACAGAGTCAACCCGAAACCCCGAAACCCCAGACCACCATGAAGAAATCTTCGTCACTGTAACCGCCTGCGAGGCCATGGAAGCAATGTGCAAAGGCGCAGGCGATTTCATGGCCACGCGCGTCGAAACCGAATTCTCCCGCTGGGACCGGCTGTACCGTCGCGTGTGGGAGAAAGTGCGCGCTGACGCCGAGGCTGCGAATGAGCGCCGTGCCAGGTCCCAGGGTACAACCGCGGCTGTGACTGTTCCTTCCGCGGAATCAGGAGATCTAGCGTCTACTCTACACTTGGCCCTTTCTTCGTCCCTTTCGCTCTCGCCGTCAACGCCCGGGTCGAGATTCTTCACGCCGCACCACCGTCTGTGGCGTGCGTTGGTCTCGCTCTTTATCACCGTTCTCTCACATGTCCGGTTACCGTTGGAAGTGGGTGATAGGATTTGCGAGATGCTTGGTGACTGGATTGCGCTGTTTGTCGGACCTGAGTATTACTTCATTTCTTCGAGGCCTTCTACGTATGTGGATGAGGCTGGGTCTGGTGAAGGCATGGCCTCTGTTCAGGATGCGATCCAGGCGATGGAGGCTTGGAATGTGGATTTGACGTGGTTTGTCTTTATGCGGCATCGCTCGAGAGCGGATGTGGTTACTACAGGCAATGCTGGGAACTGTGGTGGCGCTACTAACATCCCTTTCGGTCCCGAGGGGGAGCAGGTTAGACTTGCCGAGGTGGTGTTCTAGTTCTTGCATTTCATTGTTGATAGCATTGCATAGCATGAGATATGACTATATTGTATTTTGCTCTACTTCATTTGTACGTGTACTTAAATGCTACTAATGCGGATGAAAGTTGAATGATTGATACCATATTGATATTCATTGTAAAGGAGTGGCGATTGGTGAGCTAAACCCAAATAACAACTGAAGTGATCAGTCCAAGCGAGATGGGAAAGTCAGACAGGGGTCCAAAAATGCCTGTGTTCAATTTAAGAATGGACGCAGATAGCAAATAACGAAGGATACGTAGTAGCGTAGGCGATGTTTACCGTCTACTCGCTTTCTTCTTCGCTCTCCTCATCGCTCTCGGCATTCTCGAGCCACTCGATGAAGGGCTTAGCAGCCTTGTGGATCTTCTTGCTGGTGGAAATGTCGACGTACTTCTTGCTGGTCTTGGCACCCCACGCCTTGAGGGTTTCCTCAGACACAAGGTCGTTCTGGTAGTAGCCCAACAGGATGGCAGGGATCTGGGCGACCAGTTCCGGGTGATCCTGGCCAACGAAGCGCTCGGTACCACCGAGGAAAGCCTTCTCGTGACGATCGGAGGTGATCAGCTTCTTGAGCAAACCAGCGCGGCCTTCGATCTGCTTAGCAATCTTCTCGTCGAAGATGCTCTGTGCCAGAACGGCGCAAGTCTTGTGCTTGGTCTCAATGCCGAACTCCTTGGCCTTCATGTAGATCTCAACATCAGTGACCTTGGTGACACCGCCCTTCTCAGCAGCGGTGTCAACGATCCAGCTTCCCAGCTGCTCGTAGGATGAGGGTCCATCGGCTCCCTCATCGTCACCATCCTCAATGACAAGGGCACGCTTGAGGTCCGAGGGGAGATCCTTGGCACGAGCCTTCACAGCCTCCTCGGAAACGTCAACAGCCCACTCATCATCCTTGATCTCGGCCTCGGCCTCGATGGCCTGGGCCTGACGGGTCACTTCATCATCGCTGTTAGCCTCGAGGGCATAATCTCCATCCTCGCCATTCTCGGAGTTGTTGCTGTCACCCGGGCTGGCATCCTCGCCGTTGGCAGCCTTCTCCTTCTCTCGCTCACGGCGGGACTTCTTCTTCTCCTTCTTGCCACCCTTGGGGTTGTTGCGAACGATGAAGGTGCTCAGCTTGAGGCGAGGGTCGACATCGGAGCGCTGACCACAGGCCTTGCAGTCCAGGGTAATCTTCTCGTCCTTGATAAAGACATCGGTCTCGGGGTTCTTGCACTTTTTGCACAGCACGAACTTGGAGATGAAGCCGTCGAGGTAATCCTGGAGCTTGGGGGCATCGTGAGAGCCGTTGATGATCCAACGCTCGTCAGAGGGCTTAGCGTTGGCCTGGGCACCGAGTTCAAATCCGAAGTACTTGATGAGATAGGCAGGAGGCCGACTGAGAGACTGGGCAACTGAGTTCAGGTTGACGACAACGGTCTTAATACCGTTGCCCTTGCCCTCGACCTTAGCCTGGAGCTTTTCCATCTTGTAGCGATAGAAGGGATCGGTGATATCCCGGCGAATGTTGACGGTGGCCATGATGACGGTTGAATTGAGCGATTAGTTCACTAAAATGGAATAGTGGGCTTGCTTAAGGTAAAGCTGGAAGGATTCTGAATGAAGATTTTGTTGACGAGACAAGACATGCGTGTCAAGTTTCTTTTTTTAGGGTATAGGAAGTGATTTCTTAGGAAAAAAAGTCACGAGAAATCGAGGAAAGATCCGGGTTATTCAGCCACAGGATCGAAGGTGTATGCTGCAAGGTTTCGGCGCGCGAAACGTTTGCAGCTTGAGCGGCAGGTGATGTTCGAAATTTTGGACGGAGGACGAATACATAGACAAGTTCGCGGGAAACTTCTCAACGTGTTGCTTTCTGGGAACGATCGAAGTTCTTTGGGGAATCCGAGTCAGAGGTCGGGGACCTTTTGGCGGACGGTGAAAATTGATGGTGGCGAAGCCAAACTAACCAGTGATGCAAATTGAATAGCGTAGAACTGAAATTCCACGCGGTAGGTAGATAAAGGCTTCGAAAATAACCGATGCCTGTAAGTGTTTGTGTGTTGTTGGGGGAAAGGAAGAAGAAGAAAAGGAAAAGCAGAATTTGACAAATCACGGTTATGTCAGCCCGCACGTGCCGGAGTTAACTCGGAGTATAAAAAGACCATCGACAGTTGAATATAACATCCTGGCTAGGATGAGATCCTAGATATTCCAGGGTTATTTTGGGGAGAGGCTTTTCTTAAGTTTAAACCTAATTGCGTTTCAAAAATAAACCCTTGACAATATTGAAGCATATAGAAGTGATATAACTGAATTTTATACATCCGGACGAGTACAGGCCGAACCTTCCAGGAACCCCACCACGGCCACACAACCGTAAACGGCAATTTCCTTCAGTCACTTAAGTCCGGTGTTTTGTGTTGTGCGAGTATAGCTTGCTGGCCCAGTCAATACGCTATTCGTTTCGATCTCTTTCTCTTTCTCGAAACGACCCCGGATCTATTACTCCGAAACTCCCCACATTTCTCCGGCCCAGTGCCCAGACATCATGCCCGTAGATCTGTCGCTCTATCTGGTCACGGATTCGACCCCGGCTATTCTCAAGGGGCGAGATTTATGCACAGTGGTAGAAAGTGCTTTGCAAGGAGGTGAGTGGTACTCCAATATTCCTATCAATTATCCAACTAACCCCCACTATAGGCGTGACGGTGGTGCAATACCGAGACAAAACCAACGACACTGGTCTCCTGGTGGAAACTGCTCGGAAACTACACCAGGTAACCAAGAAATACAATGTGCCTCTTCTGATCAATGACCGGGTCGATGTGGCTCTTGCCATTGGTGCCGAGGGCGTGCATCTAGGTCAAGATGATATGAGTTCGTTGCTACGATTCTACAAATATACATATAAATATGTACTAATATCGGATATAGACTTCACGGAAGCAAAGAAGCTTCTTCCCGAGAATGCCATTATTGGTATCAGTACATCCTCAGTCGAGGAGGCTAAAAAGGCTGCTGCAGATGGCGCCGATTATATCGGAATTGGTACCATGTTTGCCACTCCTACGTAAGCCTGCATGTCTAGTATACCACCAGCCAGCAACTGGCGCTGACGATTCATAGAAAAACCAATACCAAGTCAGTCATCGGGACAGCAGGTACTCAAGTCATCCTAGATGCCATCAAGGATTCCGCTATCGGCACTGTTTCCATCGGTGGCATCAACCACTCCAACGTGCAACGAGTCCTCTATCAGTCTCAGTCACCAAAGAAAGCACTGGATGGAGTGGCCATTGTCAGCGCCATCGTGGCAGCCGATGACCCCAAAGCATCTGCCGAGCAATTCGTCGAGCTCATCCGAAACCCTCCTCGGTTTGCGCAGGCTTCCAGTCCTCCTCGTGCTAACGAGGCTGAGGTCTTGTTGAATGAGGTGCCCCAAATCATCCGTAAGATGGTAGAGGTGCACCCCCTTGTACACAACATGATCAATTTCGTTGTGTCGAACTTTGTGGCCAACGTTGCCCTTTCTATGTCAGTATATTGTATCTAGCCGAGCCATTTCCCATGCTAACCATTCTATAGTGGCGCATCTCCCATCATGTCTCCGTACGGTGATGAAGCCACGGACTTGTGCAAATTTGATGGCGCCCTTCTGATTAACATGGGCACATTGACTAGCGAGAGTGTCCCAAACTACCTAAAAGCCATCAAGGCATACAACGAGCGTGGCAACCCAGTGGTCTACGACCCAGTCGGTGCGGCTGCGACACACATTCGCCGCAACGCAGTGAATCAGCTCATGGCCGGAGGTTACTTTGATCTGATTAAGGGTAACGAGGGCGAGATTCGCCAAGCTTGGGGTAGCAGTGCTGTTCAGCAGCGTGGTGTCGACAGTGGACCGAGTACCCTTGACGGCAATCAAAAAGCCACCTTGGCTCGGGACCTAGCTCGCAGGGAGCGTACGTACCCTTGAGAATATCTATCTACGAGTATTGTCTTCTAACTTTACATAGGAAACGTTGTGCTATTAACCGGAGCAACAGACTACCTCAGCGATGGCGAGCGGGTCATTGCCGTTGAGAATGGCCACCCATACTTGGGCCAAGTGACCGGAGTACGCAACCTCTCCCAGTCCCTGTTTCTAGTACACGGCTAACATGTATTTACAGACTGGCTGTGCCATCGGTACAATCTCCGGCTGCTTCTTGGCTGCCCACCGCTCCGACAGACTCCTCGCAGTGCTTTCTGGAATTCTCATGTACGAGATCGCAGCGGAGAACGCAGCGGCCAAAGAGTATGTTCGTGGCCCAGGCAGCTTCGTCCCGGCATTCGTCGACGAGCTTTACGCTATCCGCACAGCGGCGGCAAACGGTGATGACAGCTGGTTTGCCGGCCGGGCCAAGGTGCATGAGGTGAAGCTATAGATACCTAGATTAGTAGGCGAACGATATGTATATACCAATGCAAAAGTTTGACCAGCATTGATTGAAGGCTACAATAAAACATCGAAGACCAGCGCATATGAAGTATACCAGACTATCTTCCCTCGGCTGCTTCCCCGCATCTCCGACTTCTCCGATTCCCCGCGGTCCCCCGCCAATTCCTCTTTTCTTCAACTTCTTTTATATCTACCTAGGTACATCCTACCGGACTCTCACATACGAACTACGTAACTGTCGCAATAATGGCTACTCTCGCGCGCGCATCTCGAATTCGTAAGAAACCCACGATTCACACAATGCAAGTCACTAACATCAAACCAGGCAATCCCGCACTCTTGTATGCAGAACACTCAGTATCGGAAGAGCAAAGATACCCTCAAGACCAGAACTAACCGCTCACCCTACCACAGCATCTGTGACATCCAAGACAAATTCCGCACTGGAATCTACGAATTTCCCAAACTGTACGAATCCCATATCCCCAAAATAATAGAAACCAAAAAGCCAACCACCCAAACAGCGTCTCAACAACAGAAAAAATGCTCCGCGCAGCCTCAACCCTCCAAATCCCCGTGTTCATAACAACCCAAAACCGTGCCAAACTCGGCAACACCGTACCGGAACTCCAACAACACCTCAACGGCCCACATATCCGAGCCGACGTAGATAAAACCCTCTTCTCAATGATAACCCCAGAGATTGAGAAGCTACTCCCAGCGCCAGGCTCGACGCCCCTTGACGTTATAATCGTCGGACTCGAGACGCACATCTGCGTGACGCAGACGACGCTCGATCTCCTCGAGCGCGGCCACCGAGTTTACATCCTCGTTGATGGCGTTAGCAGTATCAATCCCGAGGAGAGGGGTGTTGCGCTTGCGAGGTTGAGGGATGCTGGAGCTGTTGTTACGAGTAGTGAAAGTGTGCTTTTTGAGATTCTTGGTGATGCTTCGCATGAGGCATTCCGGGCTGTTAGTGGGCTTGTTAAGGAGACGAAGGAGAGTACGAAGGGGGCTTTGGGGGTTTTTTCCAAGATTTGATTTGATAGGACTTGGTAGTACTTGACTTTCTATACTAGAGGTTCTAGGAGAGAATGCATTGTGATATATGGCTACATCATATGTAGACTGTTTTGTCTAACTGATTCTCAATGACTCGAAAACATCGTTTCTCTTAAAGTCCGGAGGATTCCGGTATCCCATACACACATCCAGCTTTACACCGGCAGATTCAGCTGCAAGCGCGAGCGAAGATGGCACTTCCCATTGTCCCAATACGAAAAGCTCGTCTATTCCGGGATCAAGGATTGTTTCATATGAGTGGATGTGCACTGTGTGTAAATGTGGAAGGTGTGTCCTCTTATGCTCGATCAGATCAAGAATAGAAGCATCACACGAATCATTGTCGAAAGAGTAGAATGTAGTGAGATCTGTATCGTCGTACCAGATCTCCAACACCTCCAGACTGCGAGGTAAGCCTTTCCAGACCCCATGCGGATCATCCCATCCGCAAAGGAAGACGTGGTAGATGCGTAGAGTCTTAAGGGACGTGAACTCGCTCAGATCAATGCGAGGTCCATTCCCTAGCCCTTCATGGTCAAGCGGTGGGCGTGTCATTGTCAGTTCTGTCAATGTTGTCTTTTGTGATTGCAGTGCGCGCACAAAAGCAGCACATGTCCAGGTTTTGGCTGGCTCCTCCCCGTAATGGCCCTCCCACTCGCCTTGATCGGCATCGTAGTGAAGCGTCTTCAAAGCTGCCGGCCAGCTTAATACAGCAGCTAAAGCTTCTTCGTGCGCCCCGCAATCAATCAGCTTTAGAGATTCGACGGGCGAAGTACCAATATGCGAGTTGTTTTCGAATTCCAATGGCTCCCAATCGCTGAACTTGTGAATAGTAAGGGATTGGATGTTGGAGAACCAAAAGAATCGACGGAGGTCATAAATCGAGTCATCACATGGAAGGATCGCCGAGATGATATGTTCCTGAAGACTTGGGTCTTTCTCAAGACTCCGGTTTAGCTGTTGCAGCGGAACCGGCTCTCCGTAACGACCATATCTGCGGACAAATATATTACGATAGAACAGTGGCCGTAGAAGAAGACCATTCAGGCGATAGGTGGCAAGCAGGAAAGAATGAAGGTCTTTGACGGTTGGTGAAGGATCCTGCTCGATCGCGAAGCGGTGGGCATCCCCAAGTTGATGGAATAGCAGTGATACCTGCTTCGTGCCCGTTTGTAGGTAGTGAACTATGAGGAGAATCACTTCAGCTGGAAGATCGCACAGACGTGCCATGATTCTTTGCTGTTTCTGGATCTAGATCAACTCTAGCAAATTTGAAAGTGAAAGTGAAATGACGGCCGAGGAAGAAGACCACGGCGGTAATCTTGCCAGATAGACGCTAGCATACGCCCTTTTTTGTAATAAATTTTGCACTCCAGGCTCCAGCCCTCGAAGGAGGCTCTAGGTCTCCAGGAAGGGCCCCGGGGCTCGCTCGATTGCTTACTAATATGGACTAGTTGATATTGGCATTGGCCATAGAAATTTAGTGGTACTCATAACGTTGTTTTTTTATTTATTTATTTTTCACTTAGTAGGTCCTGTCCGTTGCCATCAAATCTGACAATACTACAAGCTAAAAAAGAAAAAGTGGCCGTCGGCAGCCTTGGAACCCAGCGCCTGATCCCATTCTCACTTTTTCCTGATTCCTGAGGAATCACAACCCTTCCGTATCATGCCATAAAAACCAAGATCATTTCAGATCTGGATGTAATCAAACATAAAAGCCAAGTCCTAGTCTGTTTCATCTAGGACGAGGTGTTGTGGTGGGGAGGGTGAAGCCATCCAAACGCCGATGCACCACCCACGGGATTCAGCGTACCATGCTGGGCAGAAGAAGTAAGCGGCAGGGATGACTTGTCGGCCTGTTCAGTTGTAGCACTGCCAGGGGCCGAAGCTGAAGTTGTGGGGTTCGCATGACTCGCAGATTTTCCGGTGCGGAAGACTTTCATCTCGCGTTTATCGGCCGGTCTTTTGGTAGTGCTGGTGGATTTCTTAGCATCGCGGCGCCATGGGCCGCCCCAAGAAGGCATATCTTCGGTTTTAGTTGGCTCAGAAGTCGCTGGGTTGACAGCGGGCGGATGGGTTTCAGCTGAAATGTGAGAGTGAGCCTGGGGATTCTGTAGATTGGACTTGGGATGATCGCTGTTCTCGCTGCCAGGCAGACGAGTCGATGGGGGTGCAGAGACCGGCTTTTGCTGAACATTGGCAGGCCGGCCAATGATACCAACGGATGGATTTGCGTGAGTAGGGGGCCCTAGCATATCTCCGGAATTGGGAGTACCAGGAGAAGTGCAAAGAGATTTGAAGACGGAGTCCTTCTCGGGACGCACAAGGGGTACAGACACACGGTTGTGGTCGTCGTCCACCATGATCAGTTTATCTTGCGAGAACAAAATATCAGCATTGTGCGCACGCATCACATCACTTCCGATGATGATTTGAATTGAATTATCGCTGACTTCTGTCTCGCGAACCACAAAGCGGATAGTCACGGCAGGCACTTGGTGAGTAGGGGTTCCGGGGCGCGACGAAGATGGATGGATCAGTGCTTCAGGGAGATAGAGCGGGAGCTTGATGTACTGTACATCACAATCGCGAACGATCATGTCCTCCATCCCAAGATTGCGGATCATGGACAGACCCAGAGTTGAGACGTAAGAGCCGGAGCAAACGGCTGCGTAGAGGAGAGAGCCATTAGTGAAATTATCAGCCAACCAGCACCGAATGATGGAAGGGACCGGTCCCAGCAAGAAGAGTCCAGGAGGGGGAATCAAAGGGGATTCGATAGGTGTAGCGCCAAGCAGCCGAGTGGTGTTCAGGCGCAGGCTATTAGTCCGAGCGGAATGGAATGAGTGACCAGATGAGCTCAATCGTCCATCGGATTGGTGAGAAAAAGTGCGCTCAAGAAGCGGGTGGGTACTCAAACCGCTGCCGGTCCGCAGAGGAAGGTCGTTGCCGGAACGGCTAGCCTGGGCGTTTCCGTGGATAGCACTTTCATCAAAACGGACGCTGTTAGCGCGCGACGCACCCCGTCTAGGCTCGTCCTCGCCGTCGAACCCCACCGCAGAACTAGTCATTGCGGAATGGTGAGCTTGATCGAATCCTTTGAAAGCATCCGGGGGGGAGTGGAAAGGGGGGTCTGGAAGGGATGTCTTGGTAAGTGGCGAACTGATGCTGGACGGCAGAGGTGGACTACCTGGAGCGATTGCCCCAACTGAATGCGGAAATGGCGAGACAGGACACCAAGGACTCCTCAGCCGCGCATCGTCGTCTCGGCGACGCTCCAGTCGCGCGAGCCGTTCTCCTTGCTCGTACTGGGCAATGTGGAGCTCCTTCAACTCGTCAAAGACACGCCAAATATCGTCACGGGAAGCAAAGGGATACTGCGCATCCATTGCCAGTCTAGTGTTTTGGATTCAGGGGGAAAAAAGAAAGTAAACAAATTGACGCGGGGTAGTTGGAATAGTCCGCCCTAAGAGCAGGGGCGCGAAAGGCGGCACTTGAAATCGACACCTTTTCTCCAATATCCCCTTCCGCCTTCGATCTGTGAGACGGCCCACCGGCCGTCCACCCTGTCTTCGAAGGTCAAGTATCCGGAGACCTTATCTGAACATCCAGCAGTGAGTTTAGGGAAATAGACGGTGGTATTGGCACAGTGAAGGAAATGCCCGGGCGTTCCAAGATGGTCGGTATTGTAAGAAGGGCTTCTTGTTGGATTTTAGGTGATTCGCAGACAACCTCACGTTCACAGAAAGTAGCGATGCAGTTTTCAGTCACGTAGAGTATGTGATGCGCCACGCACAAGTTGCGTTCCGGATGATTTAGCCGTCGAAGTGCAAGCGAAGTCAAGCAAAATGGAGAGCGGTGTAACACAATATTGCCGTTATAGAGGCCTTGGAATGATGATAAAGACACGACAGAAAAGGTCTTTAGGTAGCAAATCTAGCACCGGGATGAAGGGATTGTTATTATTGTGATTGAGCCGTGTAGTTTGGACCGAAGCCATTGTCACTGTGGTAGGCGGTGACGCAAGGTAGGATAGGGCGGAGAGTAAAAGGCGGAGAGTAAAAGGCGGAGAGTAAAAGGCGGAGAGAATGGTGGAGGTCAAAAGGACGATCATAGGCCCTCCTGACGTAGAGCTACATACTCCATACTCCGTACTCTGTACAGTGCCGACTGTTAACCATGCCAAGCGCCCAATATACCCACCGGATATTGGTGCGCAGCAAACGCAACTTGTTCACTAAACGCAAAATCTGGAAATTAAGTATCTTTTATATCACTTGCCTATACAAAAGATACTTAGGCACCCTGTAGGCATAACACCCATTTTCTCAGCCTTCGAACTAGCTAAAGTAATTTAAAGTGTACGAATAGTCGGCCACATTTGCGGCTTTGTGATGTCTTTTCAGCAGGTCCTTTTAGTTGGTCTTTCGAGATGTCTTTTCAAATGTCTTTTAAGATGTACATGAAGGCGGTAAAAAAAGCTTAGTTACTTTGTGCAAGAGACTTTTCTAAGTGACTCCCCGCCTAAAGGTAGGCGGGCCGACTTTAGTCCGATATCTCTACGCTAACAGGGCCAAGAACGAATTTTATGACGATGAGCCTACGGAGTATACATTCGCGCTTTAGGAGATTATTATTATGTGAAGGGAAAAAAGTCTCCCCCGAACTGGTTGCATGGGGGGAATTGCCTGCACCCATGATTAGGCGCCAGGGTGTGGACGTCATGCCCCCCTCTTTGTAAGCAACTAGATTTGTAATTCTACGGACGTAGCTTTTAGCGACGTCCGATCTACCACACGGACTTCGGGCTATAGAGATGGCTACAACAGGTATATTTAACAAGGCAACAGCCTACGCGTCATTCATTTCTGGTGGCAGGCTTTGTAATATACCTAAGGGCTGATTCAACGTAAGCCTAACACAAGCCTAACACCCTCGATAGAGTTTATACTATAGCTATATATACGTGATAGGAGCTACTTGGTTATATGTCGCTCCAGAGCATCTAGTTCATCGTCTACTGATTTCAAAGTTAAAATCACTGAAAACATCCATCGTACCACGGCCTCAATCAAACCACGTCCCTATAGTTGGGAACAAAGTCAACATCTTACCACAACGCAACAACATCTTCAATATGCGTGTCCTTATTATTGGCGGCAGTGGACAGACTGGTCGTCTCGTCATCGATGAAGCATTGCAGCGCGGCCACAAGATTACGGCCTTGATTCGGGATCCCTCTACCCTTCCAGCCAAGGAAGGCCTAACCATCGTGAAGGGCACACCACTGGAGCCTTCGAACGTTGAAAGCGCTTTCAACGCAGTCCCAGGCGATATCCCAACTGCCGTGATCGTTACGCTTGCATCCCCGCAAGTAAAAGGGACACGAGTTATGACGAACGCGCACGAAAACCTCATCGCTGCTATGGAAAGGCACGGCGTTTCCAAAATTGCGACATTGTCTTCATTTGGTGTTGGGTCTTCTTTCCCCAATATCACTGTGCTTATGAGATTCGCAATTTCCAAAACCAGCTTTAAGCATTTGTTCGAGGACCACAATCAAGTCGATGAGACACTCAAGAAGAGCGGAGTGAAATTCGTGTTGTTTAGGGCGGCGAGACTGACTCTGGCAAAAAAGGCACCCGTTCACTTCTTCGGTGACGACGGGAAAGGACTCGGTGTTTTTGCGGGCTTGGGGGGGATCTCCAGGGCTAGTGTGGCGGCGTGTCTAGTGGATGCTGCTGAGAAGAGCACTTGGGATCGAAGCACTCCTGTGATAACGAACTGATGGGGTGTCAAGGTATGGGCCTCTACAAGAGAGAAAGATTGCGCTTTATAAAGCCATATCTATTAGTTAATATATACTTTCGGGCATAGTTAATATCATTCAATCGGTCATCTTCTTAACCTTACTTTTGTTAGCAGCTTCTGCTTTGCCTTGACGCAGATTAATTAACATTCCGGCTAGGAAATGGGCCATTTGGTCCATTCTCTTCCTCACTTAAGGGCGTACAGGTTATTCTATTCCCCGTGTATAATGTGGCCAGTGGCCGAGTTCTATAACAATCCAATAAGACAATCCAATAAGACAATCCAATAAGCTAGCTGTAGGTAAATTGCGGCGAACTATCTTTCGTCGGAAGGACCGTGGAGGTCTTGCCATATATGTCATCGAGGGTGGAAAGGTTCAAATACTTTCTTTGCTTTTAGGGTCTCACAGCTCTTTTCTAGATATGCAGACACTTCCACGTCTACTATTCACATGGGAAGGCGAGGAATGAGAGACAGAAAAGAAAAAAAACACGGAAATAGTTTGATGACTGACTTGTTGGAAGTAGTCCAGCGAACTGGGAAGGATGGACCAGTCGCCATGTGACAGGCCTGGGCCTGAGGCCGGGAACTACCTAACTATATAATGTTCCCTTCGGGTAATGTCGGCTTCTCTCCCGCATATACCCGAGTTTTCCCCGCCCCACAATTATTCTTATCTGCAATCACCATGGATCCCGATTCGGATTATCCTCCTTCCGATTCATCTTCATCATCGTCTGAAGACAATAAAAAGAACGCTCCAACCATGGATTCTCGTCCGACTGCCAAGGAGTTGCTTGGTACGTGCTAAATTTGAGCGACTTCAGCTTCACGTTTCTTCCATTCCCTTTGACTAACGATGTATTGCGGTAGATCGCGTCGACTATGATATCTCGCAGCTGCTGCAGCGGTTCGAGAACATTGTCGCCATTGCTGCCAACAAGTTTGACGGCACCAGCCACGTTGATGCTGCCGTTGAAGCTTTCCAAATTGATGTCGAATCCACTGCCTTGGTATGTTTATATGCGCCGCCCCAGTCTCACCCGGCTACCTCTACCCTTCCCAAGAAGGATGCAATTTCCAAACTCATGCCAAAGCGCGAGACTGACATTCTGCTACCTTAGATTCGCGCCGCAGAGGACCTGCTTGCCCTGCACCGCCTTATGAAAGAGCTTTGGCTCTTCGGCAAGCTCGATACCCTCGGCGAAGACGAACGCGACGTCAAGCGTCGCGAGAAGCTCGAGGAGGATGTGGAGGCCATCCAGAAAGCCCTTGACGGGGGATTGCTGATGCCATCTTCGGATGAGCCCGGAGACTCTGAGAAGTCAGAGGACACTCAGAAGTCGAAGGACACTGAGCAGTCTGTGAAGCCTGAGCAATCCGAGAAGTAACGGTGGTTCCCAAGGATCTCCGTCAAGTCATCTTGTTCGTTGGCCATTGAAGCTGTTTCGCGCGTGATACCCACTTGTTTCATTAAGTCTGGCGTTCGACCGGTGTTACGGCGCATTCAGTTTACGTGATATTGAATACAAACCCATTGTTTACAATTACTTTGCTACTTCGCTCACTTGAGGTAGACTAGGGCAATGTCGTAACATTTCCGTATTAACATTGGATCGACCATGACATGGATACCATGCTAAAGAAAATCGACACATGTCAAGCCCACCTGTAGCTGTGTTATAGTGCGGGACGATAAGCAGAAATCGTTATCGGGATTGTGCCCGCGACGCGAACCTCAACTCCACCATTCAACATCCTCCCTAAGCATCACATCAGTTACCTCGAATTGCAAACTGCAATCACCTCACAAACCAAAATGCCACCTCACAATCCTCACCCCCTCCCCTCCCTCACTCTAATCGTGGCAACGACCCCAATCCGCACCGCGTCGACAACCACAAAAGACGAAATCACGCGCCTAGGCATCGGCCTAAACGGCACGCTCCCATGGCCCCGCATAAAGACAGACATGTCATTCTTTGCGCGTGTGACATCCCGCCCACCAAGCCCAGGCACGACAAACGCGATCATCATGGGCCGCAAGACGTACGACTCCGTGCCGGCCTCGCTGCGCCCGCTCGCAAAACGAATTAACGTTGTGATCACGCGCGACACGTCCGGGTCTGTTCGCGAGAGCGTAGCTACGGAATTGGGGAATATGAAAAGAAAGATTGCGGCCAAGGCTGCGCAGGCACAGGCTACGAGTGCGGAAAAGGAGGCTTTGAACCCGCCCAAGGAAGTTGTTCCGGCTCCGCCGGTGGACCCGATGACGGATGCGATTGTTACGCCGAGTCTGGGCGCGGCGTTGGAGCAGTTGGACTCTGTGTATGGGGCGCAGGGGACGCTTGGCAAGATTTTTGTTATTGGTGGCGCGGAGATTTATAATGCTACGTTGAATATGGGTGCTGAGGAGTTGGGCGGTCGGCCTGTTAGGGTTGTTATGACGAATGTTGTGCGGAAGGGGGCTGTGGATGCGCCTGCTTCGTTTGAGTGTGATACGTTCTTCCCGTTGGATGGGCTGAATGAGAATAATGGGTGGCGGGCTGTTAGTCCTGGGGAGGTTACCGAGTGGGTTGGCGAGGAGGTTGACGGGGAGTGGAAAGGGGATGGCGATGTCGAGGTTCAGATGGTTGGATTTGAAAAATTGACTTAGACATGGGTAGGATATGGACCTCTCTGTGGATAATTCACTGGTCAAATATATTCAAAGATCCGTACTTCGCGCGCGTCTGCCCAGATAAAACCAAAACATAACAAAATTATGTACAATAAAACTATACACAGTGCCAATGTTGGTTGAGTGAGCCGACAGAATAAATAAACATGAAATGAGAGGATATGCAAGGCTATGCAAAAAATTGAATCAAGAATGCCTCGGCAACGCCGGAAAAAATGCAAATGGAAAAGAGCAAAATGGTCGACCAATGTTCACGGCCTAGTCGCTGTTCTCCTTCATGAATTTCACGAAGGCTTTCTTGTGAACCAGGCCGGCATATTTCCCGTCTTGAGTAACGCAGAGATAACGAAGACCAAGCTTGGCGAAGCATTGGTAGACCAAATCGATAGGGGAATGGATATCAAGAGCAATCGGAGCCTATGAATAAACACATTAGTATGGGCCAAGATATTAAGAAGGGTAACAAGGCTTACAGGGTCAATGAATCGATTGAAATCCACCTGGATCGCATCCTCATCCTCGTTATCGCTGTCATAGACGGCTCTGGAAGTATCCATGGCCATCAGACATACCGCATTCTCTTCCTCATCGCGCAGGGTATCCAGTGCATACTCAAGATCTGGTGCTGGGATCAGACCGGCTAAAACACCGTTCCGTAGAATGGGAAGTCCGCTGTCCAGCTCGCCTGCCATGAGCAGGTGTTCCAATTTCAAGCGGAGGTCCGTGGCCCGTACGAGCGGCGACGCAGAGATATCGATGATGCGATTCTTCCGCACTGGTCGGACTATGTCTCCCAACTCGGCATCAGTGGTAGGTTGGAGTTTGCTATCAAGGAAGGGGTAGGAGTTCATGTCGGTCAAGAGATCCTGATTTCAATTAGTATAACGCCGTGTTGGATTGCCAAGCGGAGGGCAAGACTTACATAAATACTGCGAGGTTCAATGGCATCCGCAGTCCACTTGGCGCAGAGCACCGACAGGGAAAACGGAAGCACGTGGTTGAGACTTCCTGTCAATTCGAACAAGATCACAGGCAAGGTGACTGACAATCGTGTTACGCCACACATGGTCGCTCCAGCGGCAATCAATGCGTAAACTCCTGGAGTCACGCACGACTCAATCCCAGCAACGGCAGGGCAAGAGTCGAATAAGAAAAAGGTGGGATGTCTGAGAGCCCAGTACTGAATCAAATGTCCAACAATCCGTCCCATCAAGCCGCCAACAACCATGGACGGCACATAGATGCCCGCAGGCACTTTGATACCGAACGTAATAATGGTCAGGAAACTCTTGATCACAAACGCCACCAGAAGGTACTGGACGATTTCAAGGATACCGTCTGTGCGAGGACACAGGCCCGTACTTTCCACATCTGATTCACAAGGAGAAGCTAGCTCAAATAGAAGTTCGGTAACAGGAAGTTTCGTGTACCGATTCCAGAAGCTCATAATGCCCGTGACCAGCGCAACAAGGAAAACTTCAAGCATTGGCCAACGCTTGATGGCTGGAATGCGACGGAATGATCGTGCCCACAAGCTCGAGGCTTTGATGAAGAGCGCACCAGCAGCGCCTCCCATAACACCGAGAAGGATGAAAATGAAAATCTCGAAGATCTCCCAGTCGGAAAGGTACCGGACTTCAAAGAGGACGATCTTACCTGTTCCATAGGGGTTTAGGAACTTGAGGGACAATGTGGCTGCAATACAACAAAAGAACGTCCGGAAAAGGGTCTTGGGTGGGAAATAATAGCTGACTTCTTCCAAGCTGAAGAGGACACCGCCAATCGGAGCACCAAAGGCAACAGCAACACCGCTAGCGGCACTAGCACTCAAAACCTCTCGTCGCTTTCCGTCATTTTGGTTATACTTGTCGAACAGACGACAACAGATATTGCCTACGCAGGTGGCGATATGAACGTAGGGGCCTTCTTTGCCCAGGCTCAAACCAGACGAAACACTAAAGATCAAACCAATAGTCTTAATGACCAGCGTCTTCAATCCCATGTATCCGTGGAGAACAAAACCACTATTAATGACTTTGACTTCTGCCACTCCACTGCCAGCAGCAGAGTAGTAGATCATAGCTGGACGAGACGGAAGATTAGGCAAAGTTCCATGCACTGGGCTCGTCTCTGTCTCCGAAAGAGGAGAAACCGAGGCACCGAGCCCATTTCCAGATTTTGTACCACGGGAGTCGGCGCCCAGGTTTTCATCAAGCGTGGCAAGAGAAATGGACGAAGGAACGACGGTTTTTGTGAGCAGAGTTAATGCACATGATATGAGGGCCAGCGTCACAACCCAAAAGACAAACATGACGAAGTCAACCCACTGGCTTTCTGTATCCGATGGCGAGAAGATGCTGGACCAGGGCCGCCATGCATCACAACCAGCCACTCCTTCACAGCAGGTCCGCCGATTGCGAAAAGCCCGAGTCGTGCAAAAGCCTTCTTTCAGATCAAATACCGATCCCTCGGTGACATCGACGAAGTAAGCTATGGAGGCCGTGATGCACCCAATAAGCGCGACCAAGATCCATCCTTGTGCACCGTCGAAGGCCGCGAGCAATCGGCCTCGCACATCCTTCCGCTGGCGGAGGAGGCGAAGTCGTGCTCCATCAGCTATGCTGTCGTGCACCCAATCGGTAGAAGTGAATTGATCATACCAAGTCCGTTCATCCAAAAATGAGGAGGCGGTAAGATTATCTTTCGTGGACGGAGGAAGGCTAGCAGGTCTGCTATTGCCGTCTATACTTCCCCGCCGACTGAATCGCCTTCCCGTAGAGTTGGCACGGCTATGGTTTCGCGTTCGGCGCAGGCTGCCTGCCGCCAGGAGGTGTCTCAATGATTCGGGGGCGGTACCCGACACCCCGGAAGTGCTGGTGTAAGATCGTCGCGGAGCTCGTCGCCGGATGTCTTGACTGGGCCCGAGGAGGCTGGTTGTTTCTGTGATCTCTAAGGGCGCATCGAGGGACTGGTATTCGGTATGCGTTTCGGAGAGGTAGCTTTGAGATCGTCTGTAGGCATTCGGTGAAGGGGGGGCAGTTTGGGCACTGCGTGTGTTTTCGGTGTCTTCTTGCTCGCGCAAGGTAGGCGTGGACTTTGGAAGGGACCGAGGCATGTCGCCGAGAAGCCTTTATGCTTCAATTATATGCAGTGGGGCTGGCAAGTGTTAGTTTTGGCAGCATTTGGAGACATGCAAGGTGATCCACATCAGACGTAAACACGGTGAAACAAAGCTCACACGAGCAAAGAGATCAAAGAACTTGACTTACTAGGTAACATATCTCTCTTCCCAGGGCTATTTTCTTCGGAAAGATGAAAACAAAAACAAAAACACAAAGAAACCGAGATGACGGTGAGAAAAGAGGGTCCGAGTCTTAATATGAGGTGACCATCACAGATGATCGACTTAACGGCGGGGACGCGTCAGGTGAAAGTCCAAATGCTGACCCACCAGCCACTAGAGTCATTTTGTCTATCTTTAATATATTTACTTTGTAACTTGAATGTTCAATGCCCAGCATTTTATGCTGATGATTCGATGGTTTATCTCCAATGTGGCATTCCCCTCTGATCATCCCCGCGTTTTTCCGACGATCAACACCCCGAAGCAAAGCGTCCCGGGGTATCGCTGCAATGATTCAACGATGTGTGGAATGTATATTCGCGATTCGACATGCAGCCACTTTATCGCAGAAACCTTGTTCATCTTGATCATCCTGCGCTCGCGTCAAACTTTCCGTCCTTGATAGTATAAGGTGCATACTCTTCTGTCTATATTGTAGGGCAGAACATAAGTATACCTGCCCGTACTCGTGACACCGAGAGCGCTGAAGAGCGTCTGTGTTATAGCCCTGGAATCATCTCCTTGAGCTACCAAACTAGGTTAGAATGTTTAACATTCTTGAGATTTCCGTTTTGGGCGTGTATCGCCCCAGCTGAAGGGATCCTTGTGCCAGACGCTGTCCAATCCGATCACCATGCGACGCTGATCTCTTGGCATGGTTTATGATGCCTACGCCACCGTGTGAGGGGCCGGGTGTGTGACTCGAAAAAAGCTGTCATCTTAGGTTAAACAGCGTTAGCCTCTTTCGGATGTCTGACGTTCTTGATATATAAATATCCCCTCTAGCACGGGCCTAACCTGAGGTCCAGTCCCGAGTCCCGAGGTCTACTTTAGGGCATGTATAAGCTTCAAGACTTAGGAGCGAGTTTCACGGGCAATCTAACCTAATCAGTGATGATACAATTGAGATTATAGATTTTGGAGCCTACAATGTCCGAGGTAGTAACTATAAATTAACCAAGGCCCAGTTAAGTGTCCACGCTGCGGAGTGGTAATCACGGGCTAGGATGACCTTACAATTGTGGTATTCATAGATATGGAGTGAGTCTACGTCAGGCCAGCGTAGTGAATTATTATTTGTCCAAGTGCTTTGTTGATCTCTTCTCGACAAGCCGGTTGGTTCAAAATAGGGCTTCGTAGTGAACTTCCTCTAGATGGTCTTAGGTGGCTCGGCGTTCAAGTCTTTTAGAATGTTCCTAGCGTATTCTTCCAGAGTACGGAGTCCAGATTACTATAAAATAAGGAGGAAGCCCCAAAGCTTGTTTTATGGGTCAAGTTCGCGATATAACTCCATGCACAAAGTGTATATTTAAGTACAACAACATTCACGTGTGCTGCTCAAAGTCACAGAAGAACTAGAGCTTCGTAGCCCCGAAGCTACTCCCCCATATGGAGGAAGTATGCTGAGAAGTGGAGCAAAGTCGAGCCTCAAAAGGCTTTTTTAGACAGCGATGCTATGTTAGAAGATAAATTTCTTACTCCTGTGCTTGCACATTAGCACACCTCGATTGTTTCATAGTCTATAGTTCTTCACTTCTATATATACTCACGCATTTGTGTAATTCGATATCTCCATCTACCAAATCCCTTGATTTTCTAGCTCTAATAACTTTGCTTAATGAGCAGAGTAGACCAGAAATAATTGCACCGAATTAGCCATAAGCTAGATATATGGGAAATTCTACACCAGCTTTCTTTTTTTACAGTCGTATGTATATGTATGTGTAGCAAAAGAATGGCCAGTTTTCATCCAAATGCGAATCTCGTCAGCAGAACTTTGATTTCCATACTCTAACTCTGACATTTCGAGTATCCGAGACCTCCCACCAAGGCTCCTTTCTATCTCAAGACTACTACTCCTACCTGACGTCGTCTTCTTCTGGTGCAAGGATGTTGTAGGGCCAAGCGTTTCAGAGTTTTTCAGAGTGAGAGTTCCTGTCTACTATCTATACACGATATCTGGTTTGATAACGAGGCGGTTAGGCAAAATCTAAGCTAGATGGGATTCCTTTGAACATAATTAACAAAGTGGAATGGGATGGGGTGACGATGGACACGGATCACTGTTACTACAGCCAGAAGTACCAGAAGGACCAGAAGAACATGGTTCCAAGCTAGTGATGCTGCATGTAACTATGTACCTTGATATAATTAAAAGGTGGAAAGGTCTATGTTATATTAGTGCAAGGGTGTTTATTCCTGACCTGTGTAGGTAGTATATAGTGCGGGGTTGAAATCTCCCAATTCGATGAAAATGATTAGTGGATAAATTTCTTTGAGATTCTATAGATTTAGATAAGCATTATTATACTCCGTTATTCTCACGATCCTACCTTAATATATTCATTCCATACCTAGACAGTTGACAAGCGAAGCTCCACCAATTTCCCTTTCGTCCGCGGAGTGACTTCCCCCACTTCCTTTTTTGTCCACGTTGCTTACGGTTATAAGCCCCCCGATCCCCATAACTTCAATTTCAAACTCCCCAAGTAATTTAATCTTATAATTATATCCTTGCCTCACCATGGCTACCATCGAGACCCAGGGAAATGAGGATGCATTCAAGCCCTATGACCAGTTCCTTCTCTTCGGAGACTCCATCACACAGATGGCCTGCAACCAAGAGCTAGGTTTCGCATTTCATGCTGGACTCCAAGAATGTAAGCCATTGTTCCGATACCCCCAAAGATTTGCCTGCTCAATAAACTAACGAGAAAAACAACCAGCCTACAGTCGCAGATTAGATGTTATCAACCGCGGCCTGGCGTAAGATCATCCATGGCTATACTAGACTGAGATATGCTAATAAGCAACAGTGGATATTCAACCGCCCATGCTGTCAAGGTCTTTGACAAGTTCTTCCCTTCGCCGCAGACGGCTAATGTGCGGTTCATGGTAAGTCAACCTTAATTCCAGGCCCATTTGAAATCTCAGATATATTTGAAGAGCCAATTGACTGACATCGGATAGACTATTTTCTTCGGTGCCAATGACGCATGCGTTCCAACCCACAACCAGCATGTACCCCTGGATCAATATAAAGAGAACCTGAAGACAATAATTCAGCACCCTGCGACACGCGCACAGAACCCGCGACTCATTCTGATCAGCCCACCTCCCGTAAATGAACATCAACTGGAGGCCTTCGATGCTGCAAAGGACACCCCATTCCCAAGCAGAACTGCTAGCTTCACCAAGTCATATGCAGTGGCTGCGTGCGAGGTCGGTGCATCGCTCAATATCCCAGTAGTGGATTTGTGGTCCGCCTTCATGAAGCCCACTGGCTGGAAGGAGGGAGAACCTCTGATTGGGGCTCGAGATGTGCCGAGCAATGACACACTGGCTAGTCTTCTCACTGATGGTGCGTGGAAATGTCCATATTCGATTTCTTTTTTCTTCTACTCACTCGTTATACAGGTCTGCATCTGACTCCCGCCGGTAACCGCATCGTCTACGATGAACTTATGAAGGTAATCCAGGCCAATTGGCCGGATCAGACCCCGGAGGTTCTTCCAATGGTGTTCCCCTCGTGGGGTGACGCACCGAAATGAGTTGCTTAAGTTACAGGTCGGGTTATTGGGGTCGGTATCAGAAGAAACTAGGCTTAGATTTTAAGATAACAGTCAGCAATTACATGAAGCATTCTGGAACATACATGTACAACAATTCGTAGTGAATTTTCCCTGGCCGGTGGAAATCAGCTGGTGAGTCTCTATAAAAAGCACCCGGGTAAAGGATGTTTGAGTCTTCAGTGCTATCCAACTCATCAACAGTGCCGATTTCTCTCTAAGAAGGACATTCATTGTGGGCATTTGAGACAGATGAGTCTTGATCATGTATACGTCTGTGTGCGAGTATGCGGAGATGTATAACCAGTTTGAGTGGCTCATCTAAGTCCCTAGCATGACTTCTATCCTCGGCCACCTCTGATTCTTGATATTTATTGGGATAAGAAGAGCCAGTAAGGGCTCTGGCGAATCAAGAAATAGACGCCGAGCTGCCTATGCAATTGTGTAGAGGCCGGGAGCTTCTTTTATATACACTTTCTCATCTCAAACGCCCAAATGATCACTTTGGAAAATTCCACGGTCCCCCTTACCTACTCCGTATTCCCCTTCAACTTAGACCCTCGATCCCGACAACAGGGCTAATGCTGGTTAATGCACATGGGAGACCCACTTCTCACATGAACTGCCCTAACTGGCACATACACAGTACTCTTAAACCCATACTCCATGGAGTACCGTTTCGAAGAGTACGTCTGGGCAGAGTATATACTGCTTTTACAATACAACCCAACCTCATAGGGCAAATCTAGCCAATGCTACCGTAGAAGATATAACGTCGAAACCACTGTTGAGGGGATTTTATAGGAAGCATTGCTTTGTGGTAAAATCCTTGACAGTTTATAATGCTCTTTTTGATACAACGTTGAAAATAACATAAGATAATACCCGTTCGCTAAACTGAAATACCCCTTGAACTAATATCCCGATACCCAAGTCTCCAAGGAGAGTCTAACGCACGTATTTGCCCTGAAATCCTGGTCAGTGAATGTATGGAAATAGTATCAAATACAGGTACATACCATGAAGCGCTTGTGGAAATCGGAACGAAGAAGATCCTGGAAACGAATTAGTTTGTCGTCTTAAGTATCAGCCAATGGAAAGTAAACATACGTTGACGAATTCCTTGCCGTCTCTGTTCTCGGTTCCGCGAGCCTGGTTCTTGAATACAACGTCGTCATCCCAGCGCCGTTTCATGTTGAAATCCTGGGAATTAAGCAGAGGATTACCGCGCGCGATATCAACCTCTCGCTGCTCTTCTTCCTCGGCTGCACGTTCACGCTCCTGTTATGCATTAGCCACCGTGATCGAATCCAGGGCGCGAGAAAGGGAGGTACCTCTTTCTCCTTTTGCTCCAGCCGCTCTTTTTTGATCTTCTCAAGCTCGCGCATTAACTCGGCTGCTTCATCTTCGTCATCACTGCGGTTTGTCAGTTTATTCGTCCTAGGCACAGGGTCCAGAGTTCGACCCACCTATCCTCGTCACTGCTGTCTTCTTCTGACGCGTCTGAATCGGCATCTATGTCGCGCGTCTCCTCCAATATGCGCCGGCGTTTGGCCTCTGGGTCTTCTTCCTCAATGTCGCCATCGCCTCCATCTTGGGGGGCAGCTTCGAGTTGTCGCTTGGGGACTGAGGATTCAGCAATAGCTTGCTGGTCGACTGGAACGCCATTCTTCTTAGCAAAGTGTGCGGCTTCAGCCTGGAGAAGCTCTGCGCGAAGGTCACGGGGCGATGGGTCGGCGTCTGCTTCGCCGCCTTGTCCGGGTTGGCTACAATAAGGTCAGTGATCGGTGCGGTCTGATCAAGTATCGTTCTACATACCGAACTTTCAGGTGTTTATGCGCAGGGAGGAGTCGCTGGTGGTAGGCCGGGCCACGGAGGGCTTCTTTGCCTTGCGCCTGTTGAAATTAGTCAGTGTCCATGAAGAGTCGTGGTGAGAAAGGTTGTCGTACCGGGTCAAAAGTAGGTCTGTGGGCTAAGAAGATGTTAGCTATAACCATTCAAATCCCCAAATTTTGTTGCTAGTGGCATACCTGTAGTCATTTTGTGGTGTGGTTGCTAAGTTAAAGTTGGAAGTGCCGAGACGTTAATGGCTCCCAGCTTTCAATATACGTAGTCGCCTCAGGCACAAACATTCTCCTCACCTCCCCTCACCGCCCTACAGGATTCCCATTACCATTGGCGTAACCTTCGGAATAACCATAATCCGAACCGTCACGATGCGGCCTGCACGGGCAAAATGGCCCAAAAAAGAAAGCATCTCTGATCCCCGCGCCGGGGCTTTTAGACCTCCCTCAACGATGTCGAAAGAAGCGCAACTCTCAATCGCAGAGCGCGACTTTATTCTCGAGGCGCTCCGTGAGAATGTGCGCCTCGATGGTCGCCAGCCTGACGACTATCGTGCTCTGAATATCTCCTTTGGTGAAGAATATGGTCATGTCAAGCTGCAGCTTGGGAAGACGAAGTGAGCTCCAGATCTTTTGTTCGTCTACCACAAATCACAATCACTGACTGACTGGTTCTCTAGCATCATTGTTCGCATCTCCGCTGAGGTCACCAAGCCGCGTGAAGATCGTCCCTTTGATGGTCTCTTCAATATCAACCTGGAGCTGAGTGCCATGGGCTCGCCAGCCTGGGAAAACGGACGGTATATACCACCTAGCGATTCCATTATAAACTAATTTGTTCTAACAATTGTTTCTACAGAACCAACGACATTGAGGCATACGCTACCAACACTCTTGACCGCATCATCCGCCATTCGAACGCTCTCGACACTGAATCTTTGTGTATCCTGAAGGGTGTCAGCTGCTGGTCGATCCGAGCCGATGTTCACATTATCGACTACGACGGCAACATCACCGATGCGGCCTGCATTGCGATCATGGCTGGACTGCAACACTTCCGCCGGCCGGACGCTGTGGTGAGAGACGGACGTGTCATAGTCTATGGCGTGGAGCAGCGTGTGCCTGTCGCACTCAACATCACACACAAGCCGCTCTCGGTCACATTCCACACCTTCAATGACAGCAAACATGTCATTGTTGATGCTACCCTCAAGGAGGAACAAGCTGCTGAGGGAGACCTTGTCATTGGCATTAATAGCGCAGGCGATGTCTGCTACCTCTCGAAGTACGCAGGTGCACCCGCAGATGCCATGGTGATTGTGAACAAGACAAATGTGGCATGGGAAAAGGTTAAGGAGATCAATGCTGCTGTTGAGAAAGTCCTCCAGGCCGACCTGGCCAAGCGGGCAAAGATTGGCATGGCCGATGAGTCTCGGGCAGAGAATGACCGGCCTGTTCAAATCGAATAAACAGCATGTACTACCATTACTTTCATGATTGGGGGACTGGAGTTTCGCATGGCGTTTACATCAATGATACTTGACTGCCACATGATGGGCGACATATGAGTGCGGGCTAGTAGATGAATGAACTAAACCACTCTTCCTAAATTGTAAATGTAAACTGGGCGCCTAATATTTCATGGAAATCGTTCAAATACCTAGATCTATTTTTTAAAAACTATTTTTCTTCTCCAATCAACACACAATGTATCTTTATATTTTAAAGTGGAACCAATGTTAGGACATTGTACGGAGTATACGGAGTATGTACTCCATACTCCAAACAAAGCGGTTAATATATTTCCGGCTGCCAAGAGCCCCCTATTCTTAGCTCAATTCGTTGTAGACTGGAGGCGGCCAATGATTAGAAGGAAATTTTGACTATAGTATAGAGAATTAAGATGTTTTAAAACTATACAATCACTCTATAAATAATACTTAGAGTATCATTCCAAAGATTCGATCTCCTTGATTGTTGTGAAGTGCTTTACCGCCTACCCGCGCATCAAATCAACATAGCTTAATTGCTGCCTTCACCCGCTAAGCCACCCTTGGACTTCATTCTCACTTTATTCCCACATTTTTCCACTTCAAGTCCCCTCGAATCTGTCACTTGTTCGCCATACCTCGTTTCCCATCATCCCTACTTTCGACAGATATAGCAGTGCCCTTTCTGTCGACGTGGCCTAGCGATTAATGCCTCAGGGGCATTGTTATTGCGCTACAACACTGAGGCTGTCAGCTTCCCCGCGGCATCATGGCCAGCGGTAGGCCTCCTGGGTCGCATCCACCCGCTGGCCGCGATGACGACCTGCTGCTGGATTCCGGACCTATGTATAGCACCGGTCAAGGACCTCCGGTGAACGACGAACACCTATTAGAACGCTACAACATTGACGACTCCGAACAACCGTATGCCCAAACACAGCCGCGCCCTTCCGTCTCCTACGATAACTTTGTCGGGTCTGGCGCACAACAGGGCGCAGCACAGCACAATGCTGCTTCTGGACCGGCGCATCCGCCTGTCAACCCCGGTCTCCATTCAAATGATCCCTACTCCAGCGGTGCGCGGGATCGAAGCTACTCCCAGACCTCCGGACTCGACAATTATCGGCGGTACTCTTTAGATGACTTCGACGACGGGCATTCCGGTTATTATGATCTCGACGCGGACGAAGACCGAATTGCCAGTTCACACCACGTCCGCAAGGCAAATGAGCGCAATAGCGTCCTCGGACTCGGGGGTGGATTGATGGGCAAGGCGAAATACATGTTTGGCATGGGGTCATCGCAATATTCGGAAATGGATCTCCCGTTGACGGAGTCAGGCGCAAGAAGGGCGACAGTCGGTAGCGATGCTTCTCCGGCGCCGCCACCGAAGCAACGCAAGAAGTTCAACGCGTCTGACCTTAACATCTTTGCACGCAAGGTTGATCCCGCGACACTGGGACCGCGCTTGATTCAGCTCAACAACCCACCCGCCAATGCCACCCACAGGTTCGTCAGCAACTTCGTATCAACGGCCAAGTACAACATCTTTACCTTTATCCCCAAATTCCTCTTCGAGCAATTCTCCAAATACGCCAACCTGTTCTTCTTGTTTACCGCTGTCCTACAACAAATCCCAAATGTATCACCAACAAATAAGTTCACAACTATCGTTCCGCTGGCTATCGTCTTGGCTGTGTCGGCGATCAAAGAATTGGTGGAGGACTATAAACGGAGAATGTCGGACAGAGGACTGAATTACTCCAAAACCCAAGTTCTCAAGGGATCTTCGTTCCACGATGCAAAATGGGTGGATGTTGTGGTCGGGGATATAGTTCGGGTTGAGTCCGAGCAGCCCTTTCCAGCCGACTTGGTACTGCTGGCGTCATCTGAGCCTGAAGGTTTATGCTACATTGAGACGGCAAACTTGGACGGCGAGACCAATCTCAAAATCAAACAAGCCATTCCAGAGACTGCACACCTGGTCAGCCCCAGTGATTTGAGTCGCCTGAGTGGACGCGTTCGATCAGAACAGCCGAATAGCAGTCTGTATACTTATGAAGCCACCTTGACTATGAATGCTGGCGGTGGCGAGAAAGAGTTGCCCTTGGCTCCTGATCAACTCCTACTTCGTGGTGCAACGCTGCGCAACACTCCCTGGATTCATGGTATTGTGGTTTTTAGTGGCCACGAGACAAAACTGATGCGAAATGCGACAGCAACCCCAATCAAGCGAACAGCTGTGGAACGAACAGTCAACATTCAGATTTTGATGCTTGTCAGCATTCTCATCATTCTGAGTGTCATCAGTTCTGTCGGTGATCTGGCTATTCGGAAAACCAAATCTTCACAGCTTGCGTACCTCGACTATGGGTCGGTCAAAATGGTAAAGCAGTTCTTTATGGACATTTTCACGTACTGGGTGCTCTACTCAAATTTGGTCCCGATCTCTCTCTTCGTCACCATTGAAATCGTCAAATACTTCCAGGCCTTCCTCATCAACTCTGACCTCGACATTTACTACGATAAAACCGATACCCCGGCCATTTGCCGCACCTCCTCTCTTGTCGAGGAACTTGGCCAAATTGAGTACATCTTCTCTGACAAAACAGGTACCCTTACCTGTAACATGATGGAGTTTAAACAAGTTAGTATTGCGGGTATCCAATATGGAGATGACGTTCCTGAAGATCGACGTGCCACCGTGGAGGATGGCGCCGAAGTTGGTATCCATGACTTCAAAACACTCCGAGGGAATCTTCAATCGCATCCAAGCCAGAACGCTATCCGCGAATTTCTCACTCTCCTTGCCACCTGCCACACTGTTATTCCTGAGCGAAACGCCGACGACCCAAATGTGATCAAGTACCAAGCAGCATCGCCGGACGAGGGAGCCTTGGTGGATGGCGCCGCCTCGCTGGGTTTCCGATTCACCAACCGAAAACCGAGATCGGTAATCTTTGAGACTGGAGGGCAGGAGCTTGAATACGAACTGCTAGCAGTGTGCGAGTTCAACTCTACTAGAAAAAGAATGTCCACTATCTTCCGCTGTCCCGATGGGAAGGTCCGCGTCTACTGTAAGGGTGCTGACACGGTCATTCTTGAGCGGTTGCATCCCGATAACCCTACCGTGGAACCAACTCTTCAGCACCTGGAGGAGTATGCCTCGGATGGTCTACGGACATTGTGTCTGGCCATGCGGGAAGTCCCAGAAAACGAGTTCCAGCAATGGCTCCAGATCTTTGACAAGGCTTCTACCACTGTTGACGGCAATCGTGCGGATGAACTGGACAAAGCGGCCGAGCTGATCGAAAAGGATTTCTATCTTCTTGGCGCCACGGCTATTGAGGATCGCTTGCAGGATGGTGTTCCGGATACTATCCACACTCTCCAGACTGCAGGCATCAAGATTTGGGTCTTGACTGGTGATCGGCAGGAGACTGCAATCAACATCGGCATGTCCTGTAAACTCATCTCGGAAGACATGACGCTTCTCATCATCAACGAGGAGACGTCAGCAGCCACTCGTGATAGCCTGCAAAAGAAAATGGACGCCGTGCAGAGCCAAATTGCCTCTGGGGACACAGAACCTTTGGCTTTGGTAATTGACGGGCGATCATTGACTTTTGCTTTGGAGAAAGATATGGAGAAGTTATTCTTGGATCTGGCTGTCATTTGCAAAGCCGTTGTTTGCTGGTAAGTGCCATTAAATTGTGGAGGCTTTTATTTCCGTTCTAACATGTTCTTTAGTCGTGTCTCTCCCCTTCAAAAGGCTTTGGTCGTCAAGCTTGTCAAGCGCCACAAGAAGGCTCTTCTTTTGGCTATTGGCGACGGTGCCAATGATGTATCCATGATTCAAGCCGCTCATGTCGGAGTCGGCATCAGCGGTGTCGAAGGTCTTCAAGCTGCACGTTCTGCTGATGTCGCAATTGGCCAGTTCCGGTTCCTTCGGAAGTTGCTTTTGGTTCACGGAGCGTGGAGCTATTCTCGTATCAGTCGAGTCATTCTTTACTCCTACTATAAGAATATTACGCTCTATATGACTCAATTCTGGGTAAGTTCGACCTTGATGGATTATTTGGAGTGGTATCTGACTTGTTACAGTATTCTTTCCAAAACGCATTCTCCGGAGAGGTTATCTACGAGTCTTGGACGCTGTCCTTCTACAACGTGCTCTTCACTGTCCTACCTCCATTCGCAATGGGAATCTTTGACCAGTACATCTCCGCCCGATTGCTGGACCGCTACCCACAGATGTACCAGCTGGGCCAGAAAGGCGTCTTCTTCAAGAAGCACAGCTTCTGGGCCTGGATTCTGAATGGATTCTTCCACTCTCTCATTCTCTACATTGTGTCTGAGTTGCTCTACTACTGGGATCTTCCCATGGCAGACGGCCATGTCGCCGGCCACTGGGTCTGGGGTGAAGCTCTGTACACCGCCGTGCTGGGTACCGTCCTCGGAAAAGCGGCTCTGATCACCAACATCTGGACCAAATACACTTTCATTGCCATCCCAGGCTCAATGGCTCTATGGCTAATCTTCCTCCCGGCATATGGTTACGCTGCCCCGGCTTTGGGCTTCTCGCAAGAATACTACGGCACTATCCCCGTGCTCTTCAAGTCCCCCATCTTTTACCTCATGGCCATCGTCCTACCCTGTATATGTCTTCTACGTGATTATGCCTGGAAGTACGCCAAGCGCATGTACTACCCACAACAATACCACCATGTCCAGGAAATCCAGAAATACAACGTCCAGGACTACCGTCCACGCATGGAGCAGTTCCAAAAGGCCATCCGGAAGGTCCGCCAGGTCCAGCGCATGCGCAAGCAGCGCGGCTACGCCTTCTCCCAGGCCGACGATGGCGGCCAGATGCGTGTTCTCAATGCTTACGATACTACCCGGAGTCGTGGACGGTATGGTGAGATGGCTAGCTCTAGGCCCATGGCGTGATGATTGATTCGCTGTGGGTTGATTATGCATTGTGCATTTACAAGTGGCGGTTTGTTGTGCTCTTTCTTTTTCTTCTTATGCATTCATACCAAAGGTTGGTAGATTTGTATCTTTGTGTACCTTATGCTCTTTTCCTTTTCTCCGGGTCGTCCTTATGGCCACACGATTGGTGTGGAGGCTGTGACATATTACCTCTTTTTTTTTCCTGTTTGCCTGATGTGGCTGTAGCTGAATCTTGCGAAACTTGAACATGACATGATTCAGTGACTTCCGTTTCCTATTCGTAATCATAAACCACATAGTACCTAGTCTGGTGGTACTTTTGTATATAACCTCTACCCGGTTGTGTGACTTGAAGCTTCGTGCGTCACTCGCTGGATTGGAGAACATCCTTGTAGGAGACCTCGAACACTTCGGCGTACTTCATCTTGTATGAAACCTTTTGAAATAGTATCTATGATGGTGTTTGATACATATAGAGCAGTACACATCGCTAATATATGTGTTTTTTTTTACATCCGATGATCTTTTGGGCAACCCATATATCCAGCCCTGGAGTATATATCACCTTTCAGTCAAGACCCTGACCAATTTCTACCTTGAGCACCGTTCCTCTGGTGGTCTCCAACCTACCCCCAATCCCTCCATCACAAGTTTCTCCCTCTCCTCCCAGGTCTGCCCATCTTGTTCCAGGTCAACCTGCCTCCCAGTGTTCCGGTCTCGTACACCACTCGAATCAAACTTCAACGAGCGTGCCTTCTTCGCATGTCGCCGTAAATCTCTCTGAAAAGTCAAGTCACCAGACCACCCAAGTACCGCACAACCAACCGTTCGCCAAGGCGATATGATAATATCAACACGACGATGAATATTCGGATTCTTCCCCGTATGCCCATTATCCCCCGTAGTCGCATCAAAATGCGGATCTTGCCAGACAACCAGCGCCTTATCCAAAGTATCAAATTTCCTCGTATCATCACCACCAAAAGGCAACGTCTGCTGCTCACGCAATGAAGAAGTCAAATGCAAAGACAGCGTATGAGTGATATACCGTTCCGCTTCAAGACTTGCAACAACATCGACAACAAGATTCCGAGTCACGGAGTCATCACGATGAGATAGTACAATATCAACATCGCCACTGAGTTCCTTTCCCCGACGGTATCCGCCAACAATCACGCACTCAATACCATCTCCAACTCCATCTTCCGGCCGGACACGGCCAGCATGTTCACGGATTACGGAAGCAATACCCTCGCTTTCAGAACGGGGAATACCCTCTTGGAATTCCTCGTAGAATTTCACTCCAATCTGCTGTACCCGGGAGAGCGTGTTCCACCCATGCTCGACGATATCATCGAGATCGCGCCACCCGCGCTGGTAGAACTCGCGCGCGGTCTTTGCCCCAACGCCCCAGATCTGATAGAACGAGTTCAGAACGCGGAACATGGGGTCTGTTTCCAGTGCATCGGCAGCGGCGACATTCCCGTCGTCATCGGTGTGGTCGCAGTCACCGTGCTGCTGGAACTGCGCGAACAAGTCTGCGATTTTGGCGTTGCATCCTGGTAAAGCGAGGATCTCGCTCGGTCGTTGGATGGGATGTGGGTATGCTGCCAATGCTGCGATGGAGGTGCTATAAGCACGCACACCGATCTCGTCGAGGGTGAGTTCGCGGATTTGTCTTATTTTCACGAGTTGTGAGATGAAGTCTTCGTTTGGAGGGTGTATGGGTGCTGAGCGTAGACATGCGAGCACGACATGGTCCCGGACCCAGTCTGGTTGTTGGGGTGGGTTGGCTTCCTCTTTTTCGTGTTCGGAGGTCGTTTGGCGATATAGCGTTGGTCGTGGGCGCTGGGAAGGTCCCTCGGGAGGTTCTTTTGAGCGTCGTGCGTGGATATGTTCTGGAGGGGGAGTTCGTGGTGTTGGTAAACCAGCATCTTGTTTTGCACGCTCGATGATTTGATTTGATTTTTGTTGAAGGAAGTCTTGCTTATTTTCTGTCTTTGTTGTGGGAGGAGGAGAGGGGATCTTTCGCCCACGGTAGACAACGAATGGGTCTTGGGATACACATTTGCCGGATGTGATAGAGGTATCCAGCCATTCGAGCTTTAGAACAGTGACTGCATTTTTAATTGCCTCGGCCTTTTTCTCTGGAATTGAGTGCTTTGAAGAGTCATGTCGATTCGTAACTCCATCCTCGCCCTCGGATTCAGTACTAAGATCAATAATCTCAACGGGAACATCCCTGGTCCCATCATACTGATCCGTGCGCCTGCGCTTGATAGGAGGCTCCGCGCCACCGCTAGTCAATTTAGAAGCTGAGCTGGGTACGAGCTCCTCTGTCCAGACACCGCGGGTGCGCAGTTCCAGCGCTGCACGCTTCGCGCGCCCGACTTTCCCCAGAACGAGGCTAGCTTCAGCAATGTCGTAGGTCAATCTCCCACCATAATCTATCAGTCGGCCTTCAACCTCGTCCAGTTCCTCCAGGCTGAGATGCATTGGCAAAATGAAAATGGGTGGCTGTGATGAGAATATAGAGACATGTTCTGTCTTTTCCCCTAAAGAAGAGGTCAGATCGGCGATCATGGTCGCTGACAGATCCAGAAAAATGGGCTTTTGATAGATCTATGATATGAAGTCATCATATACGCGAGAAGGGTATTACAAGGAGCGTGCTCATTCTTCTGCTGGCGTTGATGCTTTAAGACAAATATTGGTTTCAAGGAGATCAAATGAGAGGGACACCTTGGATATTCAATCCTGTACAGGCACGTTCATCTCATCTCATTTTGACTTTGGCTGAAGTTGTGCTGGACGTTAATTTGAGTGACATCTCGGGAGACATCTGGGATTGACGTCACAGGTGTGACACCTAAGGCACCAAACTATATAAAAGTGCGGAAGCTCCAAAGTTAAAATACCAAGATGAAATTAAACAATGGCCATGAAAGTCCCTTATTGATTTGCTTTCTATGAAGTGTCCTGGGACAAACAAAATGCTATGGAGGTATGAGACATGGAATGATTTGTTCCTCCCCCCCCCAAACCCCTTTTTTTCGTGAACACACCTGCATGAACTTGCAACCATGGAAAAAGAATCCTCAAATGTAGGAAATGAAGCAGCCCTCACGTCCAACCCTGCTGCGCAAATATATGAATCCCGGAAAGCCCAAGTTTATGTGCATCCTGCAGTAGCAGGCAATACCAGGTGAGCCAGTAGTAGATGTGTGGAAGATTTGGCTTGTGGTTTTTGGCTGTAGAGGTTGACCCTGCGGTAACCTGAATTGATGGTTTTGAATTTGGACCTTGGATTTTGACTGGCGAGAATGAGCCTGTATAAGCTCGGTCACTGGGCTTTGGAGCAAGTGATAACGCGTTGGTTTGAGCTTCTTATTGTTGAAGGGGTGTTGGGACCGATATTGTGATCGATGTCTCGATTGCCATTGTCGTTGAGAGTGGAAGAAGCAGACGACGCATTGATGGTTGTTGGCATGGGATTTGAGGTGGACACCGGTAAGAAGAATCAATTCGATCAAGAAGATTTATGAAGCCGTTTTGTTGTAGGGTTGAGCGCGAGGATTGACGTGGGGGCTGGTGGAGAGCATGGCAGTTGAAGTCAAGTGGTGATTGAAAGGAGGGGAACATGAGGGGCAAAAAAAGGTGCTTGACCATAATGGAATCGTATTTGTGACAGCTTGCAAGAAGCCGTTGAGTTCCGAGTCGCTTTGCGAGGCCACGCCCGGTTGTTGATTTGTCTCGAGGGAACTCATAGTGGGTGGCATCTAAACTGTCGACCGGAACGGTTTCCGGCTGCTGGATGGTCATTGGCCATAAAGTC